>JAJDMY020000883.1:0-11850 GCA_022345705.2 Sabuloglossum arenarium
GGGAGGAAGGGAGGGAGGGAGGGAGGGAGGGGTGGATGGGATGGTTAGGGTTGGCTTGGGCCTCTAAGCCTAGCGGGACGGGCGGAAAAAGGTTGGTTCGCGATGAGATTGCCTGGTGCGTGCTCAAGCTGCGTTGTGTGTAGGTGCGGGTTCGCTCGTGCGTGACAAGACTTCGTATGCGAAATGACATACTCTAGCGTCAGATCGAGCCAGGGAAGAGAGTCGAGTTGGGCGGTTGGGAGGGTATATCGGGCGTAGAATAGGATATAAGGTATGGATGCAGTAGTGGTTGGATGGCTGTGGCAGTGGGAGTGGAGTAATGGAGTAGTCGAATCGAACGAAAGGAAGTTTGTGAGAAAGAAAACGAGAGATCAATCAGGAGCGAGATGACCCGATGCACCCGAACAGGCCGCCACACGCCAACCAACCTCTGCTGTAATCGTGCTCGTCAGTGTGGCCAACGACCCAACAGAAGAGAAAGACCGCGGCAAGACAGGAGACAAGCGGGGAGACAGACGCAGCGCCGCGGCGCCGCAGCGCAGACGACGACACAGAAGCCAGCAGCCAGTAGACGTAACTTGTAGCCAGACCAGCCGCCGCGGGACCAGACAGACAGAGCCTCTGATCCTTCTGGGAACCCACGTATGGTAGTCACGTCAAAGCCTCAGCATAGTGTCCGCTTCAGTTCTGTCCAACAGCAGCATGAGCAAGCAAGAGCATGCAGCACCGCATGTATGTTCCTGCTCCCCCCGCACCCAACCGAGCGGCGTCTGTTTGGTGTGTTTGGGTCCTCATGGGGGCTATGCGAGCGAAGCGGTGTGAACTCTATCACCCCGTGTCATCTTCCTGCTCACGAGGATCGTCGCGAGGAGATGTGATTCGGCCATCGGAGAGAAGGTTGCAGTACCTGGACATCAGGACACAACGTCCGGGCAAGATTCAAAGAGGGAGAACCTTTACGAGGCACCCGAGTGGTCCAGGGCATCCGCAAGGCTAATCGACAGCGAATGGATGAATCGCTCAACCCGTTGTTGCTGGCGTGCCCAGTCAACAACAAATTTCAGAATCATATGAGGGAAAAGTGAGCAAGACACGTAACTGGCCGAGCGGTCATTCCTGCTACCCATGGCTCACTGCTCATAAGCTCCTGCTCATGCTACTACGCAGTAGGTACACTACTTGGAGGCGAGGGATCCTCGTTAAAACCTTATTATTGTCGCGGGTGTGGCCTACTATGGCGTACCCAGACTACTGGGCTGCACGCGGAAGAGATGAGATGGGTAAGGATGATAATGATGGATAGGAGGGGATGCTGAGGGGAGGAAGAAGAACAATCCTCTGCTCGATGACCGCATCACTGGTGCGAGTGGATCGAAAGTGGTTTAGATGAGGCCTGCAAGCCATGTTGGATGATGGCTGAAGGCAAGGGATCGCAACTGGTCAATTCCTGCTTCCCTGTACGTCACGACGTTTTGTCCCCCTCCCCTTCCCCCGGATTAGAGTGTAGTTTGATGTCGCGAACGATCATGAGCGAGTAAGATCTCATGCTGTGTCAATTCGCGAGAGAGCGTCAGGCTTCACGGGGGGAAGCTGATGACCCTACTCGTAGGCTGACCTCTCCCGGCAGGCTGCATATTTGGGAGCAAGTCAGTAGCCGCTCTCATCTCGGCGGCGTCCTCCACCATCGTCCGCGCAGCGCAGCGCAAAGTCTAGATTGATCTCTTGAGCCCGCTTCTGGACTTTAAGATTTTCGGAATGTCCTGAATTTGCATATAGTTAGAGGTCAACGCTTCCCCAAGTGGGTCGCCAATCCCATGCCGCATTTCGATATGGGCACAGGTCCACATGCGCTACATCATTTCAACACGGTATTTTTTTTATCTGTGACTTTGAGGTAAACGGACTTCCGGAAAACGCATGTGCCGCGCCGCTGGTCTTGTCAGTCCGTTTCCGGGCATGTATGGTGAGAGAGTGAGAGATGTGGAAAGCAATCTGCGAACTTACGATGTAAATTTTTTTTCTCGACCCCAGCAAAAACTCTATGTTACGAAATAGAGATATTGGTTTCTCCCTCTAGTGAACATCACCAAATCGGCTCGGCCGAACAAGAAAAAGTCTACTTAAATTCTCCACAATAAAAGTCCCAATTCCGTAAAACTTTCCCTTCCGGAACTTGTCGGTACACCGGGACCTTTTTCTTCCCCTTCCAACACGACGTCAAAAATTTCATCTTCCCCGTCACAAACATGTCATCTGGAGAAGAACAAACCATAAACTTCCGAGATGGCCCCTTCGATTGTGGCGTCTGAACTAGACCCTCACCGAAGGTCTCGCCGGATTCCTTTTCGCTCTGCTGCGGGTGGTGCGGGCTCGGCCACGACGCCATGTTATCGACGCTGTTGTTTGATGTGCGGTGCGTTGCATCCGTGATGGTCCGCGTTCTGGTGGTGCTGCTGGCACCCCCTCGAACCGGACGGGATGGCACGAGAACGTTACTCTAGCGATCTTGCAGGTTTGAATGAGATCTTGCTTGCTTTGCTTGTAATGGTTAAAACATACAGGGCATATACTGCACCGTGTCGTCCCCTCTCGCCAGTAGGCTAAAATGCCAGATAGATTTTTTCACTAAGCGCTGCAGCCTTAGCGGCGTGGCACTGATCGTCATCATGATAATCATCATCTCCAATCCGATTCTCTTTTTCCATCTACGACCAGGGTACCATGACAGGACCAACAGCACCTTTGGGGTGCTGACCTGTCCCAACCCGACGACATGACAGCGAGACGGCCCGCTCCGCATCACCGAGCCATACTTCATTCAACCAGCATACAGACGGGAGTACCAGGCAAATAAGAGAGGTGGCCAGCCAGCCCTTCAAAAGGCAAAAAGTGCGCGAGAAAGCTTGAAATCCTCCAAGGGTTCTTTGGCGCTTTGCTTTTTGTGGAAGAGAGGTGCAAGCACCCTGTAGCTGCATTCCGATCGGTTTCTCGTCTGTGGTACGATGAGGCCGCGACCACCGCCAACAATTTTATGTATGTACACACTTCCGCGCCCACTTGCTTGGTCCAGTTCTCGTCTCGGCTGCCGTGACAGCTCGTGCATAACCCACAGCATCAGAACGCACCTGTGGTCTCATAAGCGCAGTGCAGCGAGTGCGCAGTCAGCAACATCACACCGGTCTCACATGTATGTATCAGCTATCAGCAAGAGCGACAGTGAGTGTAAACCACTCAGAGTGCGCTTGGCATTCCCCGCACTGACTCCCTGACTCGATACTTCGGCGACATCTGCCGATGATCAGCAGCGACGGGCATTGAGAATGTCGGGGTGTGTGGTACACGCAAAACAGCCTCGGGTGGTTTCACTGCTGGTTGGGACCACGTCGCGGACCGCAGTCACCTCGATTGTGCTGGTGCTTGAGAGAGCGAGGGCGAGAGCGAGAACGAGAGCGCGCGCCGGAATTGATTGTCGAGACGCGAGTGCGGCAACTTTTCTCTCGTTAGGCGCGGATCACAAGACCGCGATGCAATGCAGGGAACCGAACGAATTCTGCTCTAGCGGATTTCGTCGGAGCTTTCCCTGCACGGCCACTTGATAGGCGGGCCGTGACCTTCGCATTTCGACGTGTCCTGATAATATGTCTGACGCGTTCCATTTTCAAACGTACATCTCGTATGAGAGTTTTACGGCTAGGCAACCCTCTGCGCCGCCGCAATTGCATCCTTTCTGTCTGCTGTGCCTCATGCAGCCCAGCGTCGAGATGCGATCCAGAGGCGCAGTGCGTGGACATAAACAAAAGGTAGGATGTCATTCCCCTTTTGTCGCTTTGACCCTATGAAGTACATACGTACGCAGTACTTGAAAAAGAGACTGCACCCATTATCCTATCCGCGTACCTCGATTGCTGCCGCATCTTCCACACTGACCACTCAGCTGTTATAGATGACTGTGTCTATCGGTGGTCTCGATCCGAATGCGCTTCGCCCGCCCTTCAGCTTCAACCTGTCCTTCACCCTTCATCTCCACCGTCGTCGCTCGAATGCTCCTCGCTTGAGCCACTAACATCAGGCATAATGACGCTATTCAAGTAGGTGACCTAGGGTCTGGTCAGAAGATGCACAATACTGCATGCCGAGTGCGCCTCGTGAGGGGTTATGGGCTATAGGACATGGGGGGATCGGGGGTCTATCGAGGGTCAAGGAAATCGACGGCAAGGGCTGGGGCAGGCATTTAAGTTCGCGCTTGAAGTAGGGAGTCATAAACGAAAACCTACGCACGGGACCATGGCAAGATGACAGGACGGGAGTTTGAAGAACAAGATCCACAGCCGGCATGATAGGTATATGATGGGCATAGAGGCTTGGGGATGAGAATTGGGGATGAGAATTGGGGGGTTGACTTACGAATGGAGTGATGATGCCTATGAGATCGGCGATCCTGCTGGACCCATCTGGCACGCTAAAGATCTCGTCCGGCAATTTCCTGCTGATGGTGAAGCTGCGTAATCGCAATAGCGCAATCTCTGTATGATCGGCATTGAAACCCTATTTTGGTACCACCACCACGCCAGAAAATAGTTAGAAGTCATCATAATGGTTAGCAGTATAGCCAGGGTATGTGAGAAATGGCCAAAGGCCCGGCTCGTGAAATCCAGAAAGCTAGGAAAGCCACGCGCGTAAACAGACTGGGAAAGGAAGCAAGCACAAGCAAGGGAGCAAGGGTCAAACGAAGAAATAAGGGAATATTCGGCCCACGGGTTGCCGACCCGCGGCTGCCGGGAAGCAAACTCACTGGCAGGAAAACAACCCAAAGGAGATAGTCAGGCCAAAATTCAGGCCGAAATACAATACTACTTTGAGACAGAGCAATGAAAAATCATAGCTTTGAGGCACCTCTGCCTTACTTTTTACCTGCTCAGGGCTTGACACTGTCGCACAGCAAAAACAGTCCCAGAGCAACCCTCACAACAATCCACAAGTCGGTCAGTAGAGTAGACTAGATCCTTCATGACAGGAGGCCATTGAGAAGGAGAAGTTCTTCGCAGATTCAACGACCACAAGGGCTTGCAGGGAGCGAACTCAAAAGAGAGAAATTGGCTAATGCAGAAGATCAAACCATCTAGACAAAGGGAACGGATTCAGTAGCTCACTTTCGGCTTCGTCTTCAACGCGTTCTCTGAACTTCCACTCACGAACGCCTTCGCAACCTTCTTCTCATCGTCAGGGATCCCGTTGAAGAACTCCTTTCGTAGCCCCGCCTCCCTCAAGATGTGCTTGAGCCTGTCGGGTCTCCGGTCGATCTCGCGTCGTATCAGAGCCAATGATCTAGCCTCTGGCATCCAGAGTCCGCCGGCTAGAATCGAACACAAGAGAACACACCTGTTAGCCAAAGGGTTCTACCATGGTAACTCTGCTGAGCTGTTTGCATGGTGTTGTTGGTGCTAAGGGGGCGAAATAGCAGAGGATTCTTGAAGGCTGGAGTCATGGCACATCAGATAACGAAAGAGAGCTGCGCGGTTGATCCTTCAGGCCGTCTTTTCACTTGAGAGACCCAGTGATGGAACCATAGACGGCGAGACTACCATGCAAGTGGATCGAGTTCGAATTTCAATGTCGGGCGCCCTTTCGGTCTGGCGCCAATGCATCCTATACATAGCGGAAGGCCATCGAGCCTTTGAAATTTTTGCTGGAGTTGCCCTGCCTCGGATTATTTCTGGCAAGACAGCGACTGAGAAACTGACGCCTTGTAGTCTTTAAGTGGGTATCCACTCTAGCATCTGTAAGGCCTCTGGCTTGCCGATAGCTAACTGATCTCCTAGATCCAGAGAGATGCGTCTCGACTGCGGCCCAGGTTGGTGATGACCTCATGGCAGCCACACCCACAATCTGCTACCACACATCCCACGCAACTCTAGTCAGGAGTTATTGGCGTCTCCTCTCATGATTCTTTACGTTGCCATACACCGTCGAGACCAGAATCCAGAGTTTCAGAACTGGTGGCAGCATGATTGTTGTCTGGTAGCTTTATCTCCAACCTGTGCCTGAGCTTTGACCAGAGCCCGAACACCAAGCAGTCACATTGCACAGCGATCCAAAATAAGACTACAACAAGAGACACAGCGGTTTGGCGCTGGAGGGACAGAAAACTTTGACCTACCAATGAAGCTCTCCCCTGGTTCTAGTGCCAGGAAGTATCCAGCATACGGACCCTTTCGTCCTGTTCGAGACCTGTGGTTTCCAATAGCTTCAGCAACTTACGAAACCTACTAGCGTTTCCCATGAGGGTGGGTGTTGGAGAATGCCCCACAAGAGCCACCTGGCGCCGGCCCAAGCCGTGTGGAGATTTCAATGTTGTGGAGGATATGGTGAAAGAGACTTACCACCCAACGCCGAAGTGCGTCTTAATGTAGTTAGCTTAATATATTTTCTTCGAAGGACTCTGCTTCAGGCAGCGGTTTCATACCCTATATGGTGTTGGATCGGAACTAAATCTCATGTCACGATATATTCGCATAATCTACGGTGTTGGACTAGCATAAGCCATATACTGATTTCACTGCAATAGAATAGAGGTATGGAGACGTACCAGGTCTTTCATTGGAAGCTCCGGTATCGTGTCGTCTTTCTCGATAACCTTCTCAGTCAATTTCTCAACAAAAGCCTCGAAATCCTTCTGGGAGTTGCGATAGTCCTTGTCATGCACTATAAATAAAAACAAGATCAAAATTCGGACCCCCCTGTTTCCCCCACTCATATTGCATGCAAAACACTCTTTCGGCGGTGTTTCAAACCAAGTTGGGGATCAGGCCTTACACTTGAGCCAATCTCTATCATTATTCTCCCTCAGCTCCTTCAGAAAGAGTAGTGTGTTTGGGTGTATCATATCGTCTTGATATGGGATATCTCCGGCTTCTCTGGCTTTGGGGAGTTTGATGCGGACTTCTTTTCCAGGTCCCAGGCCTGTCTTCACCCCCACTTTCAATAATTCCTGACTAGTAGGAAGTTTTGCCTTTGTAGGAGATTTGCGTCGAATAGCAACTTGCCGCCTCTTGGGCTTCGTGTCTTCTTCACTGTAGTCTTCACTCTCATCCTGGATTTCAGGCTCTGCGGGAGTAGGGGTATCATCATCGTCATACCCTGACTCTTCATTCTGATAATCGGATTCCAGCTCAGAACTGGCATGTTCCTCATCTTTGTCACTGTCTAGGGACTCGAAGTACTTGCTTTTCTTAGACGCTGACCTCACAGGTTGAGGCCGGTCCTTAGTTTTTGACCCGACAGGCTCATTCCCGTTTACCCTCAAACGCTTCGACTGCCGGGTTGGAGTAACAACCGTCAGTGGAGGGGAACGCTTGTTGGATTTCTTTGCAGAACGACGGGCCATTCTGGAAGAGACCCCTGTGCAGAAAAAAGAGTTTCCTAGGGAGTGCTGGGATAATTTTTGAAGGAAGATGTATCGATGAGATCACATCGGTGTAAGGTGTTCTCGGATCAATGTTTAACTACCGAGCACGCGTTTGCCTTTTCCGGTCAACAACACCAAATTATATTACACATACAACCAAGCTCACCTCATTTATTCGAGGCTGCAAGACGTGGTTGAAGCCATGCCCTCCATCTTTGAGAGGAAGAAGACCAGTATAATCGGTCAACTCCAGGTTCCAGACAACCAGTATACCGACTTATCTCCCAAAGGAAGTGTGGACATAGGCATCCACTCGCTCATTGATGATATTAACAGCAAAGAGGGACTCGTGACTACAAGTAGTTGTGCGGGGAGGATAAGTGTTTTCCTGGAGGGGAAAAGAAAGGACGCCAGCTCTTTAACGGAGGAAGACGCAGATCCTATGAACGAAGTGACGACAAGAGACATGTCTAGCATTGAAAAGCTGGCTGGCATTGGCGGCAAAGGTTCCGGCGGCAGATGGCTCTACGTCTCGCATGACCCAATACCTATTCCCCCAGAAGAGATTAAAGGCGCTTCAGGATTTACAGAATTATTCGGTCTTTCATCCAAAAATCCAGCTGTGCCTCACCCAGAAGATACAAGATATGTGCATTTCAAGTTCGAACCAATGGTCCGGAAATCAAGCCGTTCCACAAAGCGTCGGAACACTCGGCTGATCAACTGATTGCAGATACTCCATATTCTCACTGCATCACTCAAGCACGCACAGTTGGTGCTTACAGCCGCATTGCAGGCGGGGTTTAGGGAGAGCGGCGCGACCAATTTGAACTCAAATGCAGACGGTGAGACAACCCCCATGGTCGCTGTGCGGTCTATGGGGCTTGCATTTGATTCCATTATCGGTTACTTGAAGGAGCGCGAGCATGACGATCCTGCTCAAGGGGCTCCTGCTCCTATTTGTAGTTTGGTAGGGGAATCATATCTGCGCTCGTTAGTCGAGCTTGGCAATATGCGGTTCCAAGAGAATACTCGCAGGATAAAGAGGTTTGCGGCAGCTCTAGATATATTGTATCAGCCGGATGTTATGGGGAAACTCAAGGAGCGGGAGTGGGAAGATGCAGATACGCGGCGTGAGCGGAAAAGGGCAGAGGGGTTGAAGAAGAGGCAGATGTTGCAAGAGAGAAGGGATAAGGGCGCTTCTCCCTCGGAGTAGTTCCATAGCATTGCGGCAAATTCCGTATACGATTTCTGTTCTTGAGGCACATACAGAACAGACCTCTTCCCATCGAAGATAACGGTCTATCCAAATAACATAATACTAAATACGACGAAATGACTGATATCTCCGAAGCAAATAGAAAGCACTTTGAGTACGTTTGTATCCATCCACGAATCTCCTTGCTAACTGCCACATCAGCGTGCGGGCCTCAAGCTACGACACCAAGCCTTGGATGCAGAAATTAGCTGCTCAGCTGACGCAGGAGATCCAGGGTAGACAGGACTGGATCGGTGTTGACTGGGTCGAAGACTCCAGCGACGATGACACCAAAGAAAGCACTCCGAAGGCAGCAGCAGCAGCACCACCACAGCGGTCCGTCCGCATCCTCGACTATGCGTGCGGGACGGGAATGATGTCCAGGGTGCGTTCAAACCAATTAATCAAATGACTCTACTAAAACCATCCTCGCCACCATCCAGACCTTCGCCCCCCTCGCAACAGAGATCCGCGGCGTCGATATCTCCGAAAACATGGTGCGAGAATACAACACCCGTGCCACGAATCAAGGCCTCACCCCTGATGAAATGTCCGCTACCTGCGGTGATCTCCTAGCACCTAGTCCCTCCCCTTCCCTCGCGGGACCGGACTTCTTTGACTTTGACCTCGCGGTCGTCGGGTTTGCCTTCCACCACTTCGCTGACCCAGCGCTGGCGGCTAAACGGTTGGTGGAGCGCTTGAAGCCTGGTAAGGGGGTGTTCCTGATTGCTGATTTTCTGCCCCATGTACCGTTTCCGCATGGAGGACATTCTTCGCATAAAGGACATTCATCACACGGATGGCATTTTCACCACGAGGGACACTCGGCTGATGTGGGTCATCAATTTCACGGGGCGGAGCATACGGTTGCACACTTAGGGTTCGGGGAAGAAAAGATCAAGGAAGTGTTTAGAGAAGCGGGGTGTGTAGATGTAGATGTGGTAGTTTTGGGGAAAGGTGTAACAATGGGAGATGGAGACTCCAAGTTTGAGAGAAGCGTTTTTCTAGCCAGGGGGAGGCGAGGGTAGGTTGCGGGTCTAGTTACATTACCGTAGGTATCGCACAATTGCGGTTTCTCTGAATAAAATATCCTCCCCAATCTACCGAAATATTTCATCTCCTAGAATGAGCCTCAAGATGCCTGGTCCACCAGCATGTGGCACAAAAAAAATAAAGACCTGCTGCGTGCTCGACTGAAGCCGCCATAGCCTTAGAGGTTAATCGGCGGCCGCAAGACCTGTAATGACTCTTCATAAAGGAGACAATCTCCCACAAAAAGATTCTTGAATATCAGAGGTTGTTCCTGTATTATCTGCCGCAAGGAGATTGCATGAGGCACAGCAATTGTCTTTCGCATGAGACAGTGTGCCTCGGATAATTAACTGGAAGAGATCTTGGTCTTTCTCTCGGGGCCGTCCATGTGCCACATTCCAAAAACGCAGCTGACTACCGAAATTGCCAACACAAATAGAGCCTTTCGCGGAATATCGGTAAGTGATCCAGGACAAAGCTGGACGGTTGGGAAGTTGTCAATATCATTTTAGTAAGAAAGTCGGACTCAGGGGTTACCTCCCACTCCTAAAGGATAAAAGTTAATTGATCTTCATGGATTCCAACGCCTATCTTGGTGAAAAGCTGGATTTTCGTGCTCGATATCCATTTCCTTAGAGGGACACATAATACCAATGGCTTCAATCGTGTGTGGAGGAGGACCAAAGAGGCGTTTAACTCCATTCAGAAAGCTTCGCTACCTATGCGGGTGTGCGGTGAAGACGAGGAGGCGAGCTTGACCGGAGTATACAGGGCACAGATAGGATTTTGGGCGGTTTCTCGCACGTATTTGCTAGCTGCGGCTGTTGGGGTTGGAAGAATCGTTTATTGTTGTTCTTGTATTAGTTGGTCGAGTTCGCACACTGTCTCCTGAAGACTTCCTATATGGCATCAGCTTCATCTGTCTTCGCCCTCAGTGCATTACTGCAGCTACTGACCAGGCTTGCCCAAACATCAGATATCATTGCTCGCCGAATACGGAACTTCTCCTTCCCCTTGCCCACCACCACCAGACCAGGTGGCGGGGATCTTGAACGCGTTATGTTTGTCGAAGTGGTCAGGTGAGTACCCCCGGAGCTTCGCGCCGCCGCCTAGGAAATGGTGAAAGGGGTATGTCAGCTGTGTTGGATGTTTCCCTAGAACCAAACAGAGGGAAACTCAAAACCCACCAGGCCAAGCCATCAGCGCTGTTATTCCCCTTTTCTTTCCAACAGTCTCCCAGATTGGCTCTCCACCTTCCCACCACTCCGCCTTATCCCTCTCCTCCTCCGCCAGCCGATAGTCCCACGCTTTTTTAAGGATCGGGTAATAGAAATTGTTGCTCACAATCCCGTGGTCTTGTGGTCGTTTTCCTGTGACCAGGGTCCAGTGGTTCGGGAACGTCATGGATGGGGAGGAGAGGAGCATGTGAGGTGGGGAGACGCCTTGGGAGGCGAGGCGGAGGAGGTTCGGGGTGTGTTTGGGGGAGAGGTAGGAGGCGCGGAAGCCGTCAAGGAAGATGAGGAGGGTCGTTGGGTGGAAGAAATGTGAGCCGTTGGATTCGAGGTCGGTGAAGTTTGGGAGCTTCGTGGCTTTTGGCTTTTGGCAGGCGGGGAAGCTGAATTTCTACAGGAAGGCGTGGATCTTTAGGGAGGAATGTGCAAGGATCGTGAGTGCTAAGATGATCTTTGTTTGAAGTATGGTATGTCAGCCATGTGCAGCACCAAACAGAACAATAAAGATAGCATGCTTGTGATAACTCCTATCGGGATGAAGAAAGAGACAGGACACAGTTCTCGTCGTGGTTGGCCTCTAGGAAGTCCAGTTGGCTGGGGGGAATCTTCCCCATCGTAACCGCCTCTTGTAGAGGAATAATTTTCTGTTGGACAAGATATTGCGCTGTCCGGGGACGAGGTTCCAGTGTAGGCGAAACCAGGTACCGTGGGACACCCAGTGTCATGATCCTTGCTCCAGTTCAGCAGAATACATCGATGATAAATGGAAGCTGTATCTTATTGCGTGGGTGAACGAAGCCTGCATCATCCTTGGTCCAATACGTGGTATGAAACTGGACCAAGTCATGTTTGCCAAACAAGTGTTTTGGTTTCTTCGCGTTCACAACAAGACTTTCCTTGGTTAGAACGGTTCTCACCCACTA
>JAJDMY020000884.1:0-11828 GCA_022345705.2 Sabuloglossum arenarium
GTCATCGCGTAGATCGGCCGCCACAGTGGGTTCTTGTTTTCCATAAGCTCGATGCTTAGGTCCCATGGTTGGTGTTGTGGTAGTCCATTTTCTTCGCCTTTTCCCTCCCCTTCACCGAAAAGGTGTTCGTATTCTTTGTAAGCCTCAGGTAGGTCGTCGGCCTTCTCCTCCACAGTGGCCGCTACCCAGCTGCTCTCTATCGTCGCGGCCACAACTGCGGTGGCCGAGTGTGAGTAGCCCGACTCGAACAGCAGTTTCCTTTTCGTCCAATGTACACATGGATTATGTACGTTCAGCCATGGCATACCCAGAACCACATTGTAGTTCGCTATTGGTATGACATCTAAGCTTAGCGTCTCCCTATGCTCGGCCTCCATTCCTAGGGTAAGGTCGCATTGTCTGGTGTGGTGTGTGACTGCCTTTGATGAGAGTGGCGTCCCGTCAATGACCGATAGTGGGACTGGTTTGTTCTTTCGTTCTAACGGGATCCTATGCTCTTCGACAAACTGCCTGCTGATGAAATTGGATGTGGCACCGCTGTCTAGCATGATCCGAATTGGCTAACTGCCATGTCTCTTAGGTTGGATTCATCCTTGAAAGGTAAAGTGCCCTGACCGCCCTGCGGTCGCTGCTACCTTCTTCTCTTCTTCTTCCTCTAAGGTCCCCCTGGCCGATTCCTGTAGGTCTGGCGGCCGGGCCGCCAATGCCAGACCTACTCGTTTTCCGACTCCGAGTCTGGGTCTGGGGCTGGATCCTTTTGCTTCGTGGCCGAAATGTTGGCCTTACCCTTTGAGTTTCTTTCCAGACAGGTTGGCCTCTTGTGGCCCAGTTTCCCGCACTCAAAGCATAGATCGTTCTTCCTACGATGTGCCCTTATCGATTCCTTCCCCTCTATCGTTGTGTCGATCTCCATCTTATCCTCGTGGTCGCTCGGAGGGGTGGTCGTCCGCCTAGTCGGTCTTGGTGACTTGGAGAAGCGACTTGATCGGCTAGCTCCTAGCCCACTCCCTTCATCCTTCTTCTCCTGGTTGTGTTCGTACCATCGAAGGTCGAGTTGGAAGGTGAGGGAAATCATTCCTTCCAAGTCTGTCGGTCGGCCTACTCTTGCGACCTCGTCTTTTATGCTGTTCTTCAGGCCGACGTAGAAGTGTGATGCAAGAGCGCTATTGCCCCAGAACTGCAGTCTAGCTGCCACTGTCTGAAATTCCGTCACGTAAGCCTGGACACCGTGGGTCTGCTTTAGCGCCAGGATCTGTCTTTCGGCTGTTGCCACCAAGTTCCCATTGCCGTACATCTTCTCTAGCTTTGTCACGAAGAGACTATAATCCTCCATCCACGGGACTACCGTTGCTCCTCCTATCTTATATTCCTTCACCTTTGGCTCCGCCCACTTGTATGCCGTGCCTCGTAGGCGCGAGACTGCGAATAGCACTCGCTGTCGGTCGGACTGAAAAGTACGTTCGTTCAACAGGAAGTATAGGTCCAGTCGGCCGACGAAGTCGCTGTACTCGGACTGTTTTCTGCTGAACTCTGGGGGTAACGAGTGCCTAAATGGATTCGCTATTGACGTGGGCGCCAGTAGGTCGTTTGGTAACTCCGGTCGTGGTGATGGAATTACGATCCTGGGTGTCGATGGTGTTAAGGTCGAGCCTGGTGTGGCTTCGGGTTGTCTGTTCATCGCTAATAACTGTTCCAGCATAAGGGTCTGCTGTTCCCTTCTTCGGTCCAGTTCCCTCAAGCCTGATTCTAACGCTGCGTGTTGTAGTGTCAGTGCCTCCATCTACACTACCAACACATCCACCACCCCGCTATCTTCTCTGTTTCCTCCTTCCATTCGTGAATCCATTCCCTTTCCCTGCTGACGGGTACAGCGGGGTTCGATCGGTCAATTGTCACGGCCGACTACGGTCGGCGATCTGAGTGCCGTAGGCGTTGGTCGGGGCAATAGTCAATGTCATCTGGCCGACCGTCACGTAGGTAGGCTAGGAAACGAACTAAGATAGGACGGTGTCATAGACTATAGTCGGCCTAGCTACAACTAAGGTCTATCTAGGTAAATACAAGTATTGACCGATAGGGTTCCTAGCGAGGGCCCGTCGGTCCTATATACATGGTTGGGGTCCGCCAAGGCGTTGCCTTGAGCAACGCTGCCCCTAACAAACATCGGCCTTTGGGGTCGCTCGACCGACTACGGCCGAGCCCCCTACTGGCTGTGACCTTGCACCGGGTCAATGCCCTCTTCCTTCTGTATGGTCGGTCGGCCTGGCCGACCACCTATACCTGGAGTGGCCTTGGTGCGCCATGATGCCAATCTTGGCGTGGCCCTGGGTGGTCGTCCCTTCTCCTCCTGTATGGGCGGTCGGCCTAGCCCACCGCCTACACCTGAAACGGCTTGGCTGCCGTCACAGCTATAGCATTGCCCTGGGCAACGCTGCCCTAATAAACATTGGCCTTCAGGGTCGTCCGACCGACTATGACCGAGCCCCCTTCCAGCCGTGACCATGCATCAGATAAATGCCCTCTTCCCTCTGTATGGTCGGTCAGCCTGGCCGTCCACCTATATCTGGAATATCCTTGGTGCGCTGTAGTGTCAATCTTGGCGTGGTCCTGGGTGGTTGTCCCTTCTCCTCCTGTATGGCCGGTCGGTTTGGCCTACCGCCTACACCTGGAACGGCTTGGCTACTGTGACAATGAGGAAAATATCTCAGTTGCAAGACTAACCATATTTATTATGGATAATGATTGAAACCTTAAAGCTGATGGGTAAATTATAATGACATTGATCGGTACCTTCTCCACCACCAATTTGATCTGCAAATTGAGTATTACGTGTATGTCATCGTCAGAGAGTATTGAGGTCTGCAGTTTCTCTTTGCCGTATGATAAACTGCAATAAAAGTGTTGACTGCATGTAATATATCCGTCGGCTTCTCCACGATCTGTTGATTCAATCCTGGATTTCATCCTGCCTGTATCTGAGCTGCATTCTTCGAATCATAGAAAAGTATTTATTTATATCTTGGTGTCTGCCAACATTCTATATTCAATGGTCCTTGAAGATTATATCGTTCTTCGTGAATCTAAAAGCAAGTAGGACCGCGACAGTTAGTGGTACATGTATCATCATTATTCTTGACAGATGTGAACACAAGAGCTGCATGGTACTGATGAATATTTTCACAGAATGTTTTCGCCTCAGCATCTGTAAATGTTAGCAGGTTGTACAGGTAAAGTGAAAGAGGTTGAAACAGATCGAGATAGACATCACCTCTCTTGCAGCAGGTCTCCCATTTCAGATTATCTATTCTGCTGGTGCTTATGCATTCGTCGATCCAACGTAAAGCTCTACTCTTATCGCAAACCTGATTTATCAGTCCAATAACTAAAAGTTAGTATCGATGGAGAGATTAGATGAAAGCTCGAGGATGTTGTAGATAGCGTTGAGGACGTCCAAATCATTGTCGACACTGTACTGGTGGTACATGATTGCCATTGAATTCTTTTACAGATTCTAGTCCATCTTATTGTTGTTGTGATCTCTCTGATCTAACTGTATTGCTGTTAATTTCCATGAGCACTGGACATCGTTGTCGGTCCTGATGCAAACAGTCAGCGGGAGGTTGGCCATTCCGTTACAGAACAATGGTACCATGCAGTCCTGATAGGTCTTATACAGTCATCCGAGACAGTTGTGACAGAAGGAATGATGAAGTTGATACCACTGGTAGCTGTTGCAGAAGCTGCTTGAGGAAGATGGTAGCATGATCTCCTACTTTACAGATGTGAATACAAATACACATTCAAGATGCAACTACATACAGATGCCAGCATGGGTTGCAAGTGAGGTCTTGTTGGGGCTCACTTGGTGGCACGTGACTCGGAAAATAGCCCTTATCAATTAGATAATTAAGACAGTGTTATATAGATTAACCCTTAAAACAGTGCTTAAGAATATACGAGAGGAGTCCGGTTATTTTTTGAAAAGGCACGACTGCGTATGGGAATACTGTGCGGGGTTACCTTATAAGCGGGATTACCTCGGAAAACCGAATGGCAAGACGTTCGCTTGTTGATTTACGTAATATTTCAGTCTTGTCTGGTGCACGATGTTGCCAAGTTGCGCAGCCCTATTCAGCCTGAGAGCAGTGTCAGATAATTTGCTGGCCATATTTAAGCCCTGTTTGTCCAGAAGCCCCTCTCTGCAACTCCTCACTGCTGCTTAGGGCCCAGTATCCTACCAAATCTTGAAGAATTCTCATACACGTCGCCCCTTTCTACCGGCGAGCACCATGGATCATCTTCCTCAAATCACATCTCCTATACACATCCCCCTTGACGTCCCTTATCTTTGTACGGAGGAGTATGACGGTAAAGGATTCTCGAGCTATCCAACACGACGAGGGTTTGATACCAATTTGGTGACTGGACCTGCATGGCAGAAGACATTGCCGCAGTTCTATACCCAAAAACCTCCAAAAGAAACAGCATCCTTTCTTCAAGCCTGGCTCTACTTTGGGACGCTATCTGAGGTCCTTGGAGTGACGATCAAAACTAACCATTTTACGAAGACTGGGGGTAGCGGACGGGTAATCTTTACCAAACACCTGCCGGATTACATACAGGACTGGCATCATCGGATACGGAGCCTTACTCAACAGGAGAAAGAAAAGTGTTTGAAGGATGTCGAAAATTGCCTGAGCATGGCGAGCTACTTTGCCAATGTACCGGATCATTGCATCAATCGAGGCGAATGGCTCTCCTCTGCTTGGCCTGGCGCACTGGCCGAGTCTACCATTATCTTGATAGCTACGCTTCAACATGCGAAGGAAGTGACCTTCCAAATGTTGCCTCTTTCTGGCTTAATTGAAAAAAAGACATTTATGGGTCATTGCGACACAACGATCTCGCGCATGGAGAATGCAGGCTGGTGTCCAAGTGAAATATGGAGCCGACGCGGTCGGCTCATGCCAACCGGCATGTGGTTTGTCAGCTTCATGAAGCGGTTCCAGCAAAACGAACAGTTTAAACACTCCTCCCCGACATGTTCTAATTTAAAGTGTGCCTTCGCTCGAGTCGACGAGAGGCACTACAAAACGAAACATACACCAGATTGTGCCGGATGTAAATTTGTTGAGGCCCCTCACGACGAAGTGATCAAAATCCTTCAAAGCGGCGGGATACCACTCATGAGAATATTTACACTAAAGAATGGAGAGGCTCGCATTGAGGTTGTGAGATCAGGGCCTGAGAACCCCTATACTGCTATATCTCACGTGTGGTCCGACGGTCTCGGGAATGTGCATCACAACTCTCTTCCAACGTGCCAGGTTCTTCGACTAGGAGCGCTCGCAGCGCGAGCTTATTCGCCTGTGAATTCACCTGGAGCTCTGCAGAGTGCCGATGCAGCACCGATTGATTCGGGCGTCTGGAGCCCTCTAGTCTGGATCGATACACTCTGCGTTCCCCTGACGAAAGAGTTTCGGAGGTTGGCAATTTCTAGAATGTGGAAAACCTACGATGACGCTGACAGAGTCCTCATACTGGACTCGGAAGTCCAGCAAGCCTCCTGTCACTTGCCTCTGGTGGAGTGCTTGGCGAGGGTTGCCTGTTCTCGTTGGATGCAGCGAATCTGGACACTGCAGGAAGCCGTCGCAGCAACGACGCTAGTCGCTCAATTCGCGGATGGGGTGTTGGATGTTTACGCTGCGGCGGAGATGTTGGGGCGGGAGGGTGAGGAATGTCCATATGCACCTGTTCATGCGGAAATCAGTATCTTCATTGGGGCCATGAGGGTTGTGAATGGCCATAAAGACATCTACAGCAGACTGTGCGCAGCCTGGAATGCCTCAATGGGACGCTCGACAAGCCGTGCAGGCGACGATGTTCTTTGCTTGGCTGGCTTGGTTGGCTTGGATACAGCAGATATATTCGACACGCTCGTTGAGGAAAGGATGAAGAAGTTCTTTTCGATGCAGGACAAAATCCCTCAAAGTATCTTGTTTTCAGGCGTATCGAAGCTACAGGACGACGGATATCGCTGGGCAGATTCCTCTCCACTGGGTAACGGAATCGGTAGAACGATTCCAGCGCAGCGGACTGAAAAGGGTCTCATCGTAACGTATCCTGGTTTCGTAGCAACTTCCATGCTCCTACCGGAAAGGGTTCTGTTCTTCAAGAATCCAGTCAGTGAAGATTGGTTCCAGGCAAACTACACTACGGAGTTACCCATTACTCTGGAAGCAAGGCCTGAAGAGATCGGCATCATTCTCGAAGACAATGCAGGGATGGACGCTGTCGGCTTGGGTGCAGCAGGAAAGAAGGCTGTTGTGGTTACAATCGACGGATTGGAACCGGTAACACTCGACAAACCTGAATCCCAGCCAATAATAACATGTAGAGTTCGTGGCTACGCCAGGATTGCGGTTGCGGACAGGCAGGACCCTAAGTTCTTAAAAATGCTATCGGTCTGCAGTGTTGTCAACATCCAAAATCCAGATATAATCTTCAACCGATCCATTCAGCTACCACCTACTCAGAAGTGGTGTGTCAAGTGACAGCTATATAAGACGCACTGAATTTTGCAATGCAATTAATTTACAGCCATCTCATGCCATTGAGGCATACACATTGAGCTTTCCTAGAAAATTTCATTCACTTTTACCCATTCACGTTTACAAACGTTGTGGCGATCTATAAGCTCCTTTTGATTTCTTCAGATGACGCCACGACTTCAGGTGGCGGAGGACGGAAGAGATTGTGACCAAATCAAATGAAGAATTGAGATACGTTTCGATGGGAAGTGAGTCGCGTTCAAATATAGAGCAGATGTAGTAGTCTATATTCTTGCTAGCTTGGGTTTCAATGAGGATTCTCTTCCGGTGAGCTGGTGAGCTTTATACTTCTCTTCACTCACGGATAGAGAGTTTCCACAAATATTTTTGGATCCGATATCTCAGGGCCTTCACTTGGATTGCGTTAGCGGGAGCTGAGTGACATCACGACAAGTGCTCGAAAAGGGAAGTTATTTCGTTAATAAAGGGTACCTTGATGACCCAGTTAGGTAATTTAAGTCCACAACACCCATATCCAGAATGTTTAGTTGATTCATCTATATAAAAAAGACCAGTAGTTCTCATACTACACACCAGGAAAATAAAAACTCGAGATTTCCAACCTCATCGCGACTTGAATGAAAATTTTTTTTATATCTTAAAACACCCGGTCGGGAAAAAATAACCCCTGTCTTAGCTATCCAACCAAAACGAATCCGATAACCTAGTTAAACTTCCAGATAGCGAATGCAAATAAATCATCATATATCCAGCCAGCCAGCCAGCCATCATTTTCTACCGGATTTCCCGTAGCAAAACTCGTCTCCCAATGCGCATAGCCCGTATTTCAAAATGACTCCCTAGCTTAGTTAAACGGTATCTCAAAAAAAATTTTCACCTTCCGATAGGAAAAGAATAAAAAGGGGGGAGATCCCGTCCGTATTTCATACGCATTCATCAATATTATTCTTGCCACAATACCACCCCAGATTTCCCTCCAAGGGGAAAATGATTTTTTTTTCTCGATTTCGTCGCGGAGCTTGCCCTCTTCGAGGGTGGTGTATACTGGGTCGATTGGGTAGATGCAGTGGAGTACGGCGTTGTTGTAGTTGGGGCCAGCGTCCATGTCCTTGGCTAGGCGGTCTGCGGCTATAAAGTCTACTAGTTCGTTTGGCTGGGTTTTGTTGTTAGTTGGGAAGGGTTTTGTTGTGGTTTAGGATGGAGATCGAGAATCGTGGGAGAGGTAATTCAGATGCATGATGCGAGAAGAGACATAGATACAGCGAGAAAGAGCATATACCTGGCCAGCCACTGCCTTCTCGCCATCCTACTTTAGATCCTCGAATCGCTTCTCGTAATATAGCTCGATGAGGATGATACCCAGTGAGAAAAGAATTGGAACTGATCTACTAAAGATTTTTTTTTTCGGATGTGTTAAAGGTGGCATTGTTGGCGCTCCACAGGGGAATGTCTGTCTGATCAAAGGGCACTCGAACATGACGGTACCATCCTCTGCTTGCAGAAAGAAGATCTCATCCTTTCCCCAGCCATCTCTTAGCCATTGTGTTGTGTGCAGTTGCGTGACAGATGATGCGAGCTTCAATCGTAGTCGGGACCTTTGCTCTTTCCTCAAGCCGTGGTGGGAAAGGAGACTGGCTAATGAGACGGTCTTCACTCGCTCTGATGGAATGGTGGGTTGTTGTGCTGCTCGAATGCGTTGCTGGCGGTCCCGCTCATCAACCAAGAGACCCAACCAAGCCATTTCGTTGCTTCTTGCTCGCTGGATGGCAGAGCACAGGTTTGCTATTACTTTTTGTTGACTTGCAGCATGCGAGGGCTTATTACGGGCAGCCCGCGGTTCATGAATTGTTACCCTTTATGGACTTTCTTGACTTTGATCTTAGTGTCTTTGACTGTGTCTCTGGCCTCTAACGGCTCGCTGCGATAGACTCCTTTCGGGGCTTGCATCAAACCATCAGCCAGAGGAATCCGTACTTGGCTCTGTGGCTGACTTTCGTTAAGGTCCGGCTGATTTGTGATGCATGATAGTTGAGCCTGAGCACAGCCCGAGCGACCAGATTGGTAATTGGTTTGCTAGTTGGATTCGCCATCAATAGGCTCGAGCTCCATTTCCCGCCAATTCCACGGCAAAGGCGGTGCTGTGACGGCATCAGTCTCAAACGAAAAGACTACGTTGAAACGTAAACATCTAGCGGTTCTCTGAGCACTTCGAACCTCCAGCTTTAGATTTGCGTGATGGGGTATCGCACATCCGCAGTTTGGTGCATTTAGGAATTCCGAGTTAAGTATGCTGTATAGGTCCGTCGCATGACGGCGTATATGTTTATAGTGTTTCGTATCCAGCTTGCCTTGCCTAGTTGTGTTTGTTGGTTTGTTTTGAGCCGTGAGTCGAGCAAGGAAGCCATTGAGCTTTCCTGCCCGTCCCAACTGCCTTGAATCTCCTATTTTTTGATAACTAGGATGATCTTCTCCCACTGCCGTCGGTGTGTACGTTTATCTAGCAGCTTCGGCTGAGGGAAGTTGGTTTTAAAACCCGGGACTTAAGAATGCTGACAATGAAGACATATCTTCAGGATAATTAAGGAATTCGGTGCTGATATAGTACGGCGCAGATAAAATGTTCTGCGCAGTGCTCAGAGGCATGAGGAAATTGCATATCACATAGCAAACTCGAGGACCTCTAGCAATGAAATCACCTAAAAGAATGCAGCTTACTGGCGAATTTCCGCTGATCCCAATACCTCTCTGAATCTCTGATAGCACTTCTCTCATCTCTTCGACCGTTTCCACATATCGCTGTGCCGAATCGTGACTTATGGAGTCCTCCAGTCCTAGGATCACGGCAGCGGGGGCTCGGAACCAATCCGGCAACACCGATCAACCTCCCTCGACCGCCCTACCCGCCTCTAGTAGGATAGAAGGCTAGGTCGTCTGTTTTTAACACTGTGGATCCCGGGGGTTGGCTCAGGAGTGGTGGTTCGGGGGCTCCCCGCGAGGAATTCTGCGTGGTCTTGACGGCGGGATCCCTTTTAGTTTCCTTCTCGTAGCTAGCGAATACTACATCTTTCTACCTCCCAAGAAGCCCACGAAAAGCTCCACAACACCGAGACCGGATGTTGGGTCTTGCGATAGCACAGTCTAGCCTCCAGCTAGCCGCGGTGGGCGGTGGACGTGCGGTCTTCTACCTAACAGCTCAGGTGGTATAACTCCAACCGAGAGTCGAGCATAGATGGTGATAAGTTTTAGCAATCCAAAGCGCAAGGGGAGCATATAAACGAGGAGCTAGTTGAACGAATGGTGCGTGTCGATTCAGGAGACCCAAACGTCCTCGATATCGACATATTGAGTGAAGATGGCCGCACCTCCCGCCACCGAGCCAAGATGGACATTGGAATCAATGATAACTTCATCTCCTACCACTCACTCTCTGCAACTCATGTCTCAAGAGTCAGATGAAGGACCTTCCTCCCAATAGAGATTTCGTTGGATTTGGGGGAGACGTGGTCCAACCCATGGGGCTCGTCGAAATTCAATGGTGCAAAAACAAGGGCGTCAGATGGTGGAAAGAGAAATTCTGGGTCATCCACACCGAGGTCTTTGACGTGCTACTGGGTCTGGAGTTCCTCCACCGGGCGAAATCCGTCAATTTCGTCGAATCAGTAATGTAGCTTTAAGCCCCACCCATACCAAACCGTAAGCTCCAACCTCCCCAACAGCAGTCGCTGTCATTCCTCTTATATCCACCAAGAGATCGTATAACTGACGCTTTTATATCTTTCTATAACAGTGCGAAGGAAAGCTGTAGAGCTAGCCCTAGCATAATAGAAGGAGAAGAATACTCGCCTACCAATGGTGGAGCAAGAGAGGCGGAAATAGGTGATGCGTTAGTTGTATCTCGGAGTGAGTTAGATTCCTACATTGAATTCAAGGGGTAGCGGAATAATAGTTGACTTAACTCTTTTTTCTTCTTTTTTTTTTTTGCAATTCCGTCGGTGAGCAGTGGTCCTGCCAAAAATTAAGGTTCTCAAGTAAGTGTGGATGTACATACATACGTACATATCTTGAGATTACCTTAGTTTAAACATGAACCCCCCGCTTAACATACATACATACATTCAACCCCCTTAAGCTCCCATTACCCTAACCCAAGCCAACAATCTCCACATCGCCTACCTCTTTCTAACCCCTCTTTTTACTCCTACTCCTCACCTCATCTTCCTTCCTCCCGAAAAAGAAAGAGAAGAAAGAAATGGCCACACATGATATCCTCTTATTATACTGCACGCACGCACACATGAAATAGAGGGAATTTGAATTTCTTGGGACTGATTGACAAGGCAGATCATGGATGACGGAGAGTTGAATGATGTTTGGGGGGAAACAATCGCGCTTTGCGGCGGAATTTCTATTTTTCAACTCTTTTTTTTCAGGATTTTGTTGGATGGGTCGGCAAACGAAGTAAATAAGATAAATTATTTGATCTACTCTTTTTTTTTCTGTTTCGGTGAGTGTGCGCAATATCAGTTATCCTACTTCAATAGCTTTTGGTTGAAATTTACGGAGGTCACGGCCAAAAGTCTTGACACATGTGCCCGTTCTCAATTTCAGCATCGCTATCAGCTCCACAGAATTCAATAAGCATCAGAAATCAATTTAAATTCCTTTAGAATAATAAAAATTGTATTTCTTCCACTAGAAAAAATATTAAGCTGATCGGAATCTCTAACAGTATTGTTGCCGGCCTATACCCATCACTGAATTGGGGCAGCAATCGGCCGATCTGTAGCCGAATTCTAGGCGCCCTTTAACTGGGAAATAGGTAGCCGTGTCAGAGCCTCCGTACAAGAAGGAAGAAAATGGTGGTTGTTTCCAAAAGAAAAAGGATGACAAGCGAAATGTCCGCGTTGACAAATGAACGGATTGGGAACTGGCGCTGGGCTAAGCTGGGATATGCTTGATAATCAAGCGGGTTCATCCATTCTGAAGGGATTAAATATAAAATAAAATACACAATGTGTTGTGTCCACATAAATATTCCTTTCCGTGAACCCACTTTCGCTTCATATGAAACAGAATATACCCTTCTGGCATTGTGGGCATCATAGTATATCCGGTTCTATAACGTATTTCACAAGCGAGTTGCCCACACAAGCAAGCCGCCTACCGACGCGCCTAAACACGTCCACCAACTTCAAACCACAATGCCTCCACCACCTGACATTGAATCCACTGATCCTGAAGGTAGAATGGTCCTTG
>JAJDMY020000885.1:0-11761 GCA_022345705.2 Sabuloglossum arenarium
GGGAATAAAATCCCAAAAACCCCTCACCGTCCCCCCCCCCCCCCCCTTCGTCCCCCTTTAGATCTCGAGCTCCACGGATAGCCAGTGTCCAGCGTGTTAGTCAAATTATTCAACCTTCTACCACGATGATCTCTTCGATCAATTTCTGTATCGTGTGCCCCTGTAAGTAAACATGTCCGATTCTAAAGTCTCGTCGCCTAATTGGCCTGTCATTTGTACGGTACAGACGTTGGACTAAATGTGGTCCTGCAGCAATCACAGAATCTTGTGCTAAACAGCCGGGGAAAAGTCAGTAGATACCCTGACACTCCCTAGTCACCAAGGCCTACTTACCCCAGAAGAGCGCCAGCGTTGTGTTGTCAGCCTCGGAAAATGGAATTTGATCCCATACATCCCCAACAAGAGCTTCAAGGAAATGGATCAATCTTTGAAGATCGCGGAACTGTTCTTGCGACTCTGTGATCAAGTCTTGGAGCCATTCACGTTTTCTCACACCCAGGGACACTCGGTCCCGGATCTGCTCAACAATCGAACGGCATTCGTAAAACTCGGTGTTAAATTGCCAGAGATCATCGCATGCCTGTCGGAAGCGAAGCGGTTCCTTGGACATTTCGGTCATTTCTAGACAGTCCTTTGCGTTGTTGTCTACCCATAGCGTGAATAAGTTGCGGAGATCGCTAACGACAGCATCTCTCCCGACTACCGGCAAGCTATCTCCCTCGAAGTAAGACTGAAAATCGGGGATGCTGATGTCACGGCGACGGAGCTTATTCGTAATGGTGCGGCTCAACGGGGCAGTGGTTTGTTGGCCTTTGGTTTCTGTATCCATGATATGCAGTCTTAGACTAGCAGAGGGACTGCTAAAGTCGATGTGGATGTAGATGGATCGACTTCGCAAGCGCTCCTTAGGAAGCTAGCAAGGCACGCTGAAGAGCGGAGAGAGCAGTAGTTTGAAAGTGAAAGAATAGAACGTGCTGCAAGTGCGAGTACTGACTGCTTCTTGCTTATCAACACAACAATAGGGCGGTGTTAGTGTAAATGGTTCGATTTGAAAGAGCTCAGAATTTCGCGAGAGATCCCGGGAATCTGGCGAAGTTATCCGACGGGTGGCGGTAGAGATGGTTGGGACTATAACGAACAGTTCGAATCGCAGTTGCAAGAACTGGTGCTTTGTGAACGACAAGGAGAAGACCGACTTAGATGTAGATACCTCAGGCCTCGCAAAGACTTCTCAGAAATCCAGCGAAGTATCCCAAAGGGTGCAGAGATCTAAGGATTGAAAAAACAGTTCGAACCGCAAGTGCGCGAACCGTTGCTTGCTGACCGACAAAAGAAGGCACGACACAGATCATAGCGCAGAATAGGGCAAGAACAACAGCTCCAATTTTGGCTGGTTCCGGAAAATTTTTTATACTCGGGAAACAGCCCTAAGCCCTGACCAAGGCTCGCCAGCCCACGAAAGCACATAACTTCTCCCCTTCCACTGGTAAGTTTGAGCAAAAGAGCACATGAGAAGAGTTTTCGGTGAATTACTGAAGGCTCATGGGAAAATGCTCTAATTTCTCAGAGATTGTTACATTTAAATGAATGAGCATCAATGAGAAAGGAGGTCAGAAAACTGGGGGTCTTAATAGGCCGGAGAGCCCAAGTATTGAACTTCGGCGTGATGCATGCGAGGGAGTGTCACGGCTCATTTAGAATAGCTGAGATTTTTAAACCGGCACAATATGATAGTGGGTAAGTGAGAGTTGAAGCGCAAATCCCTTACGACCAGCGTTACTAAGGATGTAAGTTATCGATGAGCGAGGAGTATTTGAGGCAGAGGGAAACGGGAGCATTTGGCGGTTCGATGCTGTTGGGTAAACTCTGGCGATGACTTACCCGGCACTCGTCTAGTTCCAAGAGACGCTTACCCGGCACATTATCCACATGAGATTACTGCTTGTATCGACATGTATCCTGCATCTCACATACTCTCTTATTTCTCTTATACCACTCCATACGACCAGCATGTCCAACAAGAAGATAGAGCAATGGGAGGTAGAGCGTTTCTGGGAAATATTCTCCTCCCTGGCCAATGGGTCGACCCATCTCACCGGAGGACAGGCTGCCACAGTGCTCAAGAACAGCCAACTGCGTGATGATCAACTTGAAAAAGTCTGGGATCTCGCTGATGTGGATAATGATGGGAACTTGGATTTTGAGGAGTTTTGTGTAGCCATGAGGTTAATTTTCGACATGGTCAACGGGGTCTGTTATCCATCGATATTGCCTGCAGCCGAAGTCGCAGACTCGAAGACCAAAGCGGCAGCGACTAACTTCTAGCCATACAGGAGTATACGGAGGTACCACAGACGCTGCCAGATTGGCTAGTACCAACGTCGAAAGCACACCTAGTGCAAGCTAATCGTGCACTGACGGGACGTCAACCACAATTCGAGCGTGTTGACGATGACCTGGATAGTCCGGGCCTGAAGGATGGCTTTGATTGGTATATGAGTCCGGCGGATAAATCAAAGTATGAGGACATATATGAGGCGAATAAAGATGGGCGAGGGGAGCTTCGATGTAGGATGACCCTCTACTGACCCACGAAGCTATGTCGTTGAGTGAGCACTAGTGCTCGGGTCCAAATCTCTCTCTAACCTATTTTGATGGAATTAGTTAACTCCCTCGAACCTCTTTACTCCTCCCTAGATGTTCCAGACACCGATGTTCGCTCTGCTTGGAACTTGATCAATCCCTCCGCTTCCCCGACAATCTCCAAAGACGCCACACTTGCCTTTCTTCATATCCTGAATAACCGCCACGAAGGCTACCGCATTCCCCGCACTGTTCCTGCCTCTCTCCGTGCAAGTTTCGAGCGCAACCAGATCGACTACCAGGTCGACCGAGTGAAAACTAGCTCGCCTGCACAACGATGGGGAGCTAGCGGCGATGAGGAGACAAGTACGGGCCGCAAAGCGAAGTTCGGGGATACATATCTGAGTAGATTAGGGATAGGCGGACGGGGTAGTTATAGGCCTTCGGGGACGGACTTTTCACAGACAAAAACTACTGAGGATTGGGAGGAGGTGCGCCTGAAAAAGCAGCTGGCCCAACTGGACGCCAAGATCGAGTCCGTGGAGGCCGCGGCATCAAAACGTTCTGGATCAAGAAGGGATACATCGAAACCTGCGCTTGTAAAGAGGGAGCTAGAACAGCTACTCGACTATAAACGCCGCGAGTTGCGAGACCTGGAGCAGGGTGAAGGCCGGAGTCGGGTGGGCGCTAGCCTGAAGAATGTAGCAGCGGAGGTGGACACGGTGAGGGAGCAGGTGGAAGGCCTAGAGTCACACCTGAGACGAAGAGAGGAGGTGTTGGACGGGCTTCGGAGAGAAATCGACGATGAGAAGAGAAGCCGATGAGTTAGGGGGGGTAGGTGATGGGAAGGTATTGTCACAGGGTTATTAGCTATTGTTCGAGAGTTCAAGAGGACAATATGTCTTCTTGGAGGTATTCAGATTATTTATTTCTAGTCTTTTATATATAATGAACCTCCCCGTAGAATCATCCTAACGCCTATCTAAATTGTAGTCTTGAATCTCAGTTGCAAATGAGTACAGTCTAACCACCCACCGCATATAGCACGCGTTTCGTAGCTGTCTGGCCCTGCAGCAGTAACTTCGTTCCCTTCCAAACGAAACCCCCAAGTAGTCACTTGCTCATCGTTGCCAAAATCCCAACCCCTGTCGCCCTGGTCTCGACAACCTTGAAGCCCTTTCCACCGTCTAGACCCTTCTCCGCTCTCTCGTAAGCCTCCTCGCTCCTGTCCATCAGGAGGTCCAAATCCTTATCGCTCAGTATCTCCGCGCCTTCTTGGCCTGTCTCGTATTTTTCGAAATCGTCCTCCATCAGGATGCGCTGTAGTTCCTCGATGTCGGCTTGATTCGAGTTGACCAGGGATTTGAATTTGCCCTTTTGAATCACTAGCTTCTCTAGTCTTCGTTTCCCGTCGGCCTTTTCGAGGAGGGTTTGTTCGACTGTGCCTTTGGTGGCGAGACGGTAGACGATCACGGGTCTGGTTTGTCCGATGCGATGAGCTCGGTCCTGGGCTTGCAGATCTTGTTGGGGGTTCCAGTCGCTGTCGAAGAGGATCACTGTATCCGCTGCGGCAAGGTTGATGCCTTGGCCTCCAGCACGCGTGCTCAATAGGAACAGCCTAAACTCAGGATCAGTATTGAATAATTTAATTTGCTCACGACGGTCCTGTTGCTTGACCTGGCCGTCAATCCGGCAGACTTTCCATCCCCGGACGAGCATGGCCCAGTCATGCATGATATCCAACTGCGTTTTAAACTGCGAGAAGATGAGGATCTTATGGCCTCTTGCAAAAAGGGCAGGGACAAGACGGTCAAGCAGAAGCATTTTTCCGGATTCGGAGACTATCGTATAGTCCGGAGTTTCGTCATTCTCCCACGGCCAGTAGAAGTTGTGAGGTGAATTGCAGGCCAGACGGAGTTGCATGACGGGATTTTGGAGTTTTTTGTTTCCGATTTCCTTTTCTGTTGGCATATTAGCAGGGATCTGAGACGCTGAAGCTGAAGGATTAATTGCACAAGTTAGACGTACTTGCAAGTGCAACTGTCCTTGCTCGTTCAAATTCTTCTTCGTCTTCTTCATTCGTTTCTTCGCTGTCACTCTCATCCAATTGCTTAAAGAACTCTTCATCATTCAGTTCTCTGTAGCTTCTCCGTTTAGTCACTTTCCGGCCCCTCAAACTTCCAGTTGGCGTCGAAACCCGGCTCGACTTGTTGCTCTTATTTGGTGTTGCAATCCCACTGGTGGCCTTTCTCTTCTTCGTACTCGAATTTGAGGGTGTCGAGGCTCCGCTCAAAGTAATCCGATCGATCACTTTCTGCTCCAGATAACTCCTGATGTTCCCCTCCAGAATCTCCCTGTACAATTCCTTCTGGGTAGTAGACAACGGAGCATACAGAATATACTCTCTCTTTTTAGGCAACGACGTTTCAACTTCCGCCTTGGTTCGTCGGAGCAAGAAGGGTTTGAGAATTGCATGAAGCGACGATATGAGATTAGACTTGCGCTCCCCGTTCAGAATCTGTTGATGTCCATCCTTCTCCTGCAGCGCCGAAAAATCGAACCAACTCTCAAAAGACTCAAGGGCATCGAAAATCTCGGGCATGAGAAAATTGAGCAAGGACCAAAGTTCTGCCAAGTTGTTCTGTAGCGGTGTCCCCGTGATAAGAAGGCGGTTCGCCGATCTGTAGGATTTAAGCTCCTTGATAAGACGGCAATTGAGATTCTTGATACGATGACCCTCATCCTAATTTACACGTTAATTATCTATCATCGTGTCAGGGTGGACAGTTAGGCCACCTACGATAATTATGAACTTCCAATTATAATCAGCCAAGTACTTCCTGTCATTCATACAGATTTCATATGTAGTGCAGACAACTGGAAAATCCGGGCTACCTTCCCTTTTCAGTCGTGTATGTCGAATATCTGCCCTTTGAGGCGGTGTTCCATGATAAAGTGCTACAGGTATATCAGGAGTGAACCGTTCGAACTCCTCCACCCAATTACTTAGGGTGCTCAGGGGTGCCGCAATTAGGAACGGACCATACGTTCCCTTCTCTCGCAGAAATGCCAAGAAGGAAATCGTTTGGATCGTCTTTCCTAGTCCCATCTCATCAGCTAGAATGCCGTTCAGGCCATTTTCGTACAATGAACAGAGCCAGTCCAGTCCCTCAAGTTGATAGTTTCGCATCAACCCCCCAGTCAACAAAGCTGGCTGACGAGCAGATCGCAATTCATGTGTACCGATGGCTTTCGGGTTATGCTCTTGATCTTCAACAGCTTTTTCTAACGCCTCAACGACCGACTCTTTCCCAGCTTTAGCCTTTAAATCATCATTCTTGAAGTAATCGGCAATATGGAGATTATCCTTTTTCTTGGCCTCAGATCTTGTAACCTTCTTTGGTGCGGAGTCTTTCTGGCGGAGTGGCTGCTTGCTAGATTCAGCGATATCAGACTCAGCAGCAGCGTTTGCGCGCGTACTCTTTCTTAGTGGTGCAGCAGCCGCTTTATATGCCTTTTCCTCTCGTCGGCTTCCTCTTTTCTTCTCTTGCTCCTCTGGCTCCTTGTTCCTCATTGCAGCTTGCTGCTCCTCCATTTTGGCCATCATGATCGACGCATAGATCTAGAGAAAGAAAAAAAAGTGTTGTCGTTAGCAATTGATTCCTGTCCGCTTAGAGAAACCCTACCGTTGAAAGATTGCAAAACCAAGGCAGGCAAGAATAGGCAAACACACCTTACTCTGACCGATGAGGAATTGCAGCTTCTGAAACTTTGCGTCTGTCTCACCGCTCTTGATATCTTGTACTCGATCTTCCTCAATCTTCCTCCTGTACTCTTCATCATCCTTCTTCCGCACTGCTTTCATCCGCTTATCCTCTTCCAGCATAGACTCCGACAGGGTGACAGTAGCTCCATTTTCATTCTGCTGCTGGCTCTTATCGCGGAATTCAGAAGGAGGAGATGATGGGGCGCTTGAGGTGGCGCGAGAAGGGGTTTCCGTGAAAGACGTCATTGGAGTAGCCATCTCCAGCCGGGAAGATAGGTAGAACGTACAGGGTGTATTTCAGATGGAGCAACGCATGCAGATACGCAGATTTGTTCGCTGGTGTTGCTGCCCTGTCAAGATGAATTGAGGGTTGAGGCTGTGGGCAAAGAGAGAAGGGAAGAGTGGAACGCGTTGATCTGCGACACACGCTAATCGCGCTCCGTTCGCGTCTTTCTCACCCCACACTAAAAACTGGTCTCTCCAAACAAGCCACCATTACCTAGCCGAAAACAGAAACGAACCTAAAGCAGCGCAGCCGTCTTAGCCCTTCTAGCTGAACATCCTTTAGTAACCAGCACATCCAGCTAAGATAGCTTAGCAAGTTAAATCAGTTCATTGCGAAACCCCCTATCGAATATTGCCATCACCCCATCTCCAGATCTGGACCATTCAGTTTTACCTGTTAATGCTAGAGATGAAAATTGCATGTTTAGTGTCTCGATCGCCGATGTATAATGACGTAGTAGGTAAGTCTGCCCACTTTATTATTATACTATATGTCTAACTAATTACTTCTCTAATAGTGCAGCACTGCTGGGCGGCGGTTGGTAGCCGTCAAGCAGCTGCGACATCTCTGCTGCCGCCGCCGCTGCCTTCTTCCCTGGCTTGCGCCTCGTGGGTCCTTTGCCCTTCCAGCCCTTTGACGTCGCCAATTCCTTCGCTGTCTGGCTGTTGTCGACCAGCTTCTGCGTCCGCCGAACTCCCCGCCTGGGCCGCAATACCTCCATGGTTTCGGCAGCGTCCTTGTGTCCGCTGTTGCTGTCGCCGTCGATGTCGCTGTCGCTGTTGGAAGAGGAGGAGGAGGACATACCAGAGAGGGGAGGATTGAGTGGGGGAGGAGGCGCAGATAGACTCGGGGATGGAGATGGAGATGGAGGAGCGGAGGACTGCTGTTGTTGGCTATGGCGTGCCAAGATACGCGCTATAGCTTCTTCGTGGTATGGCTGGTGAAAGTCTTCGTCCTCTTCTGCCTGCCTGATCTCTCGCCGGTGTCTCACAACGGCATCGCGCTCCTCCTGGAGGGCAGCCTCAAGCCCCGTCATCTTCCTCTTCCTGCTGGTAGGGAAGTCGCGGGCACTAGGCTGTGGGAGTGGTGGCGGGAGCTCAAGGGGAGCCTTTTCTGCTCGAGTGAGCAGCTGCTGTTGCTTCTCAACGAGAACAGCGTTCATGTCGCGAACTGCGACAGCGAAGTTCTCCGCGATGCTAGGAGGGCACTATCGGAGCAGGAGAACAGTTTCCATTGCAGCTCCTTTGACCATCTCTTTGCCACAGCCATGAAAGCGGCTTCGAGATAGGTCAGGACCCCTCGCTGATGATGGTGCTTTTAAGGCATCCTTACTGGTCTTTCACAATATTTGCCAGCGCTCATGGAGGACTGCTGGCCCGTCAAAGAGCCACCGTAGATGGAAGAGGGAGAGGGGCAGTTGACAGCTGTCTACAAAAGCTGAATACATCCAGTGCTTGCAAGGTAAGTCATATCTTAATAGCAGTTCATATGCTAACGGACATCTAGGGTTTTCTGGATCAAATTCGAAAGTCTTATTCTTTTCTGCCTCAATTGCCAGTTTCATGATCTTGGTATTTAACTATTCAGTCATCATCAGATCAAGGTAATAATGCTTCAGCAAGTCTCCAACCTCACTAAATGCATCTAAGTCCAGAAGTCTTGGCCAGAAGTTTTGCTGTCTGTTTACTAAGTTGTAATAGACAGACAGCAGTGGGTCAAGATCCGGAACTAAGTGCTTGACAGTTTTATGAAGCTGGAGATGATTAGTAAGATGCACCTTGACCACGACGTGCTGGGACTCATTGTGCTGAGTTGAGTAGGCTCCAAGATTCTGATAAGTTCTTATCCAACATCATAAGAACTACTTCTCTTTTGCTTGATAATAGTCAATAAGATACTTGTGCTCTATAGGCTCGAGGGCCTTCAGAAGTACTTCTCGCATCTTCTTGACATTATCTTCTATTGACGTTCTAATCTAGGAATTAACTAAGTCGGTAAGTCCTTTCCTCCTCTCCTTCGAATACTTCCCAGCATTTACTAACCTCTATTGTATGGACTTAGCTGTATGCTATTCACAAAGCTGGAGGATAGTCCCCTCCTCCCCACTCCCTAACTGTAACATACTAATGTCTAGCATCACTTCAGCCTCAAGGCGATACTACTAGATAGCTTCATCCTCTTCCCTAGCATCACGAAGTGCCTGTAAGGACCCTACGCCAAGGATACTTCTGGGCTTTGTGAATAGTATGATAGTTATCAGTTTTCTTGTGGTTTGCCGGCACTTCGACGTATACCTGCTATGTTACACTATATGGTTTTGTACAAGACAGACTATTCGCGACTCGCTAGGTTCTCAATGGTATGTAGCTTTATTGAGTGAATAATAGCCTTAATTCTATTGATGCTAGAATTAATCACTGGCCTCTCTACTGAGGCCAGCTCGCTATATTTATATACTGCGGAGTAGGCTCAAAATAAGTCTCTCTATCACCTGACTCTCTCAGCTGAGAAGATAACTCCTAGGAGACCCTCTATTAGGCAGTGCCTCCCTGTTGGACCGCTATATGGGCGTAGCTAGTACTATGGCTGTATAAGGACCTTACGCAAAGGGTACTTCTGGGCTTTGTGGATAGTGTGATGGCAATCAATCTTCTCGTGGTTCGCCGGCGTTGCTACGTGTAGCCGCTGTGCAATACGATATGACTCTATACGGAACGGACTACTTGCGAGTCGCTGGGTTCCCGAAGATACATATTTAGATGGATCGATAACAGCTTGGATTCTATTAATACTAGAACTGATCGCTGGTCTCTCTACTCAGACCAGCGTACTATATTTATATACTGCGGGGTAGGCTCAGAATGACATCCCCTATCACCTGGCTCTTTCGGCCGAGAAGATGACTATTAGGAGACCCGTCATTGGGTGGCGCCTCCCCGTTGGACCGCGGTTTAGACGTGGCTAGCGCTATAGCTGGTACCACCATGACAGGCTGGTACTACCATAACAGTGCCTGAACTACAATTGAAGCTCAAAGGCTCTTTGTGAAGTTTTCGCATATAACTGCAGCTTCAGGACAGTTATAAAATACATATTTAGTAAGTTCTCCTGCTACAAAGTCAAATAACTTTACTGACTCGCTGGTGATATAACAGTAAGCTAGTAGGAAGGTCTTTCTATTGTTTGTGATACCTATCATCACAGACAGTAGGAGACGTATCTCATTTGTATTGAATGTAGCATCTGTCTCATATAGAAAGTCACTGGCAAAACGTCTTCTAAGGCAAACTTAAATATTATTGATGGAGAAGATGTCCTAGAGAACTCGCCAGTCTGTTCTCTCACCTTGCTCGTCAAGTAAATATTCATACTTAACCTGGACATGAAAGTCTTGGTTTTCAAGATACTTAGCGATAAGCTGTATTTCTTGCTGGTTGGTGATCTTACCTCCTATGTCTGCTTTCCTGCAGAGATTATAATACTCCTTTGCAGTAAGTATTAGAAGGCCTTCTTTGTAGAGAAGCCATGAAGACATCGAGTATGATGCAGCTCTTTGATAAACTAATGCCTTGTCGACAGATTCATAATATCCTGGCTTCTTTACCTTATAAGTAGCAAAGGTAAAAGGGTCCGGGTTGAGGATGTGAAAGTATTCTTAATAAGTTCACTCTAATATCCAAGCATCTTGTATTGATTCTCACTGGCTAACATATACCGACCAGATGCAGGCCTTCACCATAATGGCAGTCTAGAGTCGCCTCCAGTCTTCTATCGCTATCTTCCAGGAGTTTCACGTCTTCTTCTTGTGGTGGATGCAATAGAAGATGCAGCAGCCCTTCCACTTACTCTCTGTGATGACTGCAAAGCCTTGGGTAAAAGCCCAGTCTTAAAGGCATCAGAAAGCTTGATTGGGGGTCTTGAATGACTCCCCATAGGCAGGAGTCAAGAGACGAGCTGGCGGGATGTTACGTTTACTTATAGCGTCACATTCGCTTACGAGTCCAGTAAGGGGAGCTCGCCTAATGAGCAACCCAATTATGTAAATGGCTTAGTGATCGATAGCGATCACTATACTATTTTCCTTTTAGTACAGTGAACACAAGTAATCGCGATCACTCCTGATCACCTGTTCTCAGTTGACTTCTCTACGCATTGAGGAAGTAATCGCGAGCGATCACAGTATGTACCTCAGGTACAGTGGTCATTACTTAAGGAGGCTTAACCTCCATAGTTAGGAGCGGTGTGCTAAACTCAAATCTTGAATCAGTATTCATAGTAACGAACTCGCACTTCCAGTGAACCAAGAGATCCAAAACACTCTTTGTCGTTTGTACCTAGCTGTTTAAGCAGTAGAGATTATATCTCACGACCCAAGTCCTTAGACTCAGGATCCTTTAAACTCCAGGTTGGACCTAGACTTAATGAATCGTTACACGGAAGAACTTTTATAGCTATCGTGATCTGCGAAGCCAGCAGCGTGGTCACCGTGGAGGTAGCAAAGCTTTGAACAGGATTCATTATAGTAAGTATAGATATTCAATTGAGCTTTAATTAACTTATACATCTACAGGATCACTGAGCAACTCAACGCTCATATATATTCAACATCCTCCTCCTACCTCCAAATGTCAGTACACTCGAATCAGTAGTGACTGCACTACTGGCAGCATGAACAAACAGAAGCAAACAGCGTAGTAGCTGTATGGCAGGAATAGAACACTGGTACAGTTGAAAGAGTAGTGAAACACGTCAATTCAACTGTACAATTACGTCATTGTGCATTGATAATAGTTGCGGTCAGTAACATATCTTACTGTCAAATGCTAATGTCTCGAGATACAGTGTTTAGTGTCGAGTGATGTAATCAAGAACTACTTCTTAAACATATGAGCAACTCCAGTTTCATCAACTTCAATTCAAATCTAATGTAAACAAGACCAAATAAAAACCTCAATTGCTCCCTCTTATTGGCACAGCATGCCTTCAGGAATGCCTTCTAACTTCTCCATTTACTATTACCACAAATCCAATGTAACGATTCGTTAAGCGTAGGTCCGACCTGGGGCTTAAAGGATCCTGCGTCTAAGGACTTGGGTTGCGAGATAAATCTCTATTGCTTAGACAGC
>JAJDMY020000886.1:0-11760 GCA_022345705.2 Sabuloglossum arenarium
CCCGAACAAACATCGGCCTTCACAGTCGCTCAACCGACTATGGCCGAGCCCCCTACTGGCTGTGACCTTGCACCAGGACAATGCCCTCTTCCTTCTGTATGGTTGGTCAGCCTGACCGACTACCTATACCTGGAATGGCCTTGGTGCGCCATGATGCTAATCTTGGCATGGCCCTAGGTGGTCGTCCCTTCTCCTCCTGTATGGACGTTCCGCCTAGCCTTCCGCCTACACCTGAAACGGCTTGGCTGCCATGACACCAAGGTGTTTTACACATTACAATACCTTGTCAGAAAGACAAGTGAGTGCCTTTAGTCAATTAAAAGAGCTTAACGACAAGGACAAGACTTTCTAACGAGATAAACTTCAGAACCCAGTCACTCGTGCCTTGATGCTGGCCCGCAGTTACAACGAGACCATATAATGAAAAAATCAAATAGTTACCCAGTTTGTTAGCTACCTCAATGAACTCAAGGTGGAGCAACCGTCATTTACGGATGAACATAGTCAGTAACATCTTTTTGCAAAACTCACTCTAGAGTTACGACAAGTCCTTAGTAATTACCAACAGGTACTTGCTAATCAGATAGAGCTTATTAAACTGTCAACTAAGTCTGACGGTAGCCAAGCCGTTCCAGGTGTAGGCAGTGGGCCAGGCTGTTCGCCCATACAGGAGTAGAAGGGACGACCACCCAGTGCCACGCCAAAATTGGCATCATTGCGCTCCAAGGCCATTCCAGGTATAGGTGGTCGGTCAGGCCGACCAACCATACAGAAGAAAGATGGCATTGACCTAATGCAAGGTCACAGCCAGTAGGGGGCTCAACTATAGTCAGTCGAGCGACCTCGAAGGCCGATGTTTGTTGGAGACAGCATTGCCCAAGGCAACGCCTTGATGGACCCCAACCGTGTATATAGGACCGACGACGTCCTCACTAGGAACCCTATCGGTAAATACTTATATTTACCCAGATAGACCTTAGTTGTAGCTAGGCTGACTACAGTCTAGGATCCCGTTCTATCTTAGCTCGTTTCCTAGCCTACCTACGTGACGGTCGGCCAAACGACATTGACCATTGCCCTGACCGACGCCTTCGGCACCTAGATCACCGACCGCAGTCGGCCGTGACACCAAGTTAGAAGTAAACATTCTCAATAAGTCATCGAATGGCGAGAAGCCATCAGAACTCAAACAATGTGGAAGCAATAATAGGAAATGAAGAGAACAAAGTTTCCCTTCCCAGAACGGATTTACTATCAGTATCTAACTCAACTTCCAAGACTTATACCAATCTCACTATCAAGAATTAGAAATCAGACTTAACTCCAGTATAGCGTGATCGGAAATAGGTTACTCTTGGGTCCAGGTTAGTTTGGGTTTAAAAAGTAGAACTCATCTCTCTTGTCAGGGTAAAGGTCGGTCAGATTGTTATTTCTGTGACTGGAATAGTAGTTTTAAGCTAGACCGGTTTGCAGCTCCATACCTCTACTAAACCCAATTTGGTTAGCCATATTACCGTATGAAAAATAAAAATTTTCACTAAGGCTAGTTTGAACTATCATTTTAATGATATGTTTATATCACTTTTATAAATTAATTAATTTTTACATTTACATGATTATTTTCATGGTTATGAAAAAATCAATTAATCTATTGCAGTAATAGAAACTTGAATGAGAATTCTTGTAATACAAATTATAAAGGAAAAATACTACATTCCATCATTCTGATTATGTAAAATAAAAATACATAAGAATTGAGAAAGAAATCCATAAGAACTGAAAAGACATAAAAACTACACATTGCAAAAATTAGAAAGATCTAGGAAAACCACAGAATTTGACAAATTCATTAACGTTATTAGGGTAATAGTGAAAATGTTCTCAAATCTGGTTCGGCATAGATAACCTAGTAATATTGTCGCGAATTCACTTTAAAAGGGTCTAATCTTTCTGCATAATGGTGACTCGTTTCCTATGGATTGTACAAAGGTTAATATCTACGATATTATTTAGCTTGAATTCTAAAACAGCAGCTAGAATTTATTTATTAGTTACTTTCAAATTCAGTTACTAGTAAGGCTTCTGCTGTTTCTTGAATAATGCCTAAGGCTGATGCCTAGATCCGCTTTACGGAACCCTTCCCACTTGTCACTATAATCTCGCGGACAAGACACTCAAATGACTTTTTAAGAATGAGGAGATCCGTAGATTTTTTATCATGACAGTACTAGCCATAATACTGACTATGTCTATATGGCGGTCTGACAGTGAGGCATCACCTAATCGTGGTTTTGCGAATAGTCATCTTCTTAGCCGAAAGAGTTAGGTGACAAAAAATATCATTTTAAATCTATCCTGCAGTATATAAATATAGCATGCTGGCCTGAGTAGAGAGATCAGCGATCAGTTTTAACATCAATAAAATCTAAGCTATTGCCTATCTATCTAAGATACGTACCTTCAGGAACCCAGTAGCTCGTAAATAGTCTTTCCCACATAAAGTTATATCTCATTGCACAGCGGCTATACGTTAAAGCACATTTAAACAACAGAAGATCAATTGTTGTTACACTATCTACGAAGCTCAGAATTTCTCTTTGTGTAGAGTCCTTAAATTTTTGAAATTTTTTAATTTCTTGAAAAACGCAAGCTATTTTTGAATTAGTAGGTTTTAACAATCATTTTAATAATTCGACTACTTACAGTTGATCAAGTTGTGAGCATATTTCCTGTTTATATCCTTTAGACTGTACTTTTTAGTAGGCATTAAGGGCTGACGAATTTTTCCAGTTTGACAGCTTTTCTTGAGCTTTGGTTTGGCGTATCTTGCCTTTAGTTTGATGTGTCTGGCGAAAGACTTTTTTTGTTGAGGTTTTCAAGTGGTTTTTTTTGCAGAACTTGTAGTCGACTCATAGCTTTCTCAATAGTTTGAGGATGGAAAATATTCTTTAACTATTTTACTCCCAGTTCATCATCTGTATAACTATTTGGACTAATCGCAAAAAGCCAATCCATATACTGACTGTGAGAATACTATGAGTTTTGGTAGATTGCAGCTGAAATAATAACTAATAATGCCAGATATGAGGTGTCCATGCAAATACTTTTCACAACAGTTAACAACTCATTTGTTTGGGGTGCTTTATGGGTTTTGTATCTGAATCTTTTGGAACTAATACTTTCATCGTTTTAAGCATGCCTAGTTGAACTCCCAACTCATCCATATTGTAAATATTCTCTGGAATAACTTGTGGATCATCCATTACACTCTTAAATATATCAAACCACCTCTTTATATTTTCGTATGTTGTATGAGTAACTTGTGTCATTTCCAGAGCTTCAACTCGTATCGCCTTCAATTCCGGTTGTCTTCGATAGAAAGTAGATGCCCAATTTACTCCAACTAGTAGTTCTTCGCCATAGGTATCCTTGAAGAAGCGAACGCGTCGCCGAATTATGATATCTGCAATTTGTCGTAGGGTAGGTGGAAAACCTAAAGCATATAGTCGCTGTATATGGTTTACTAAGGAGGATTTTTCCGATTCAGTGAGACGTTGTTGGTTTTTAGAGCTTTGAACTTTTGATACGCGTTCTGATTTGCGGTGACTGAGGGTTGACCGTGGGATACCTGTGGATGCTGAGGCTTCGCGAATACTTTGAAATTCTTTCTTTGTTACGCGTTTGAGTACTTCGGTTGCAGGGTCGCAATGCACAAGTTTAGGCATATCAATAGTGGTTGTGCGCACACGGTGTGGGGATTGTGGGTGGGAGAGTGTTTACGCGTGGCTCGTTCCGGCGTGTGGCTCGCTCCGCTGTGGACACTCCTAGATCTCCGCAAAAGATTTTCGTGTGGCATACGAGTAAATATCCGTACTTATTTTCGTCACTACAAAGCCAACTAACTAGCCTATTCCTATTTGCCAAACGACTGCTGGTGGAGGAGGCCTAACCGATAACCACATAGACATCAGACCAAAGCCCCAGGCATCAAAACCGCGCAAAATACACCTAACCCTAAGTCTCGCCGACGGAACCCGCATGCACAATCAACCAGCCAATGACACAGGCTAAAGAAACAACCCAGTACCTTCTGCCATCACACATGCCACTCTGGGGTTTTCGTTTCTCGCCTTAGTTAGGAATCATGACAGTGATATCGATCTAGTACCATTTCTGGGTCAGTTCGTTCATCTTATCAGAGTCGCACAGGAATGCTCCACAACTCGCAGTCGCAAATGGAATCGGATGATCTAATGAGAAGAAGGGGGACAGTATCACTCACCATCATAAGAATACCCTCAACCGGGGGGAAGTGATAGCCTCCATACGAGCAAGAGCTTTTTAGGCGCAGCCAGTCAGCATCCAGCCATCCAGCCATCGGAACAAGCACGAAAGGAGGGGGTATCCTACGATTTGAAAAGAAACGGCTTCTCCGCATCCGGACAAGCCTCCAACAGCCCCTCAACGTAATCCTTCGCCACGACCTCGTTCCACTCACCACTACCCCCCCTCTAGTCAGCCCGCATCCATCTCACCATCCTCAACCCCTATGAAATGAAAGTTGGCACAGAAAAAGGGGAGGAAACAAACAAATGCCGGTTCCCCCGATGAATCACGTCCTTCATGGTACACCCCATGCCATGCAGAATCGTAAACACATTCAGCCACATCTGCTTGGCCTGGAGTTTGTGGTTCCCCTCCCCGCCCTCGACTAGCTGGCCTGTGCTGTCGCATGCCCACTGCGAGGACACAATCGCCGTCCGCGCCCCGTGCGGAATCACGGTCACATTCTGGTACAGGTCCTTGTAGGCCGGCGTCGAGCCCTCGGGGTTGAAGTGCAAGAGTGTGTCGCTCTTGGGGACGGTGGTCATGTTTGCGTGTTTTGCGATGGTGGTTTGGTGATGATACTGGTATAATTAAGCTGTCGAGGGATGCTCGCTCGTGTTCCTTTCCTCGCCTTTCTCGGGAGCCATTGTGATTTTTATTTACTCACATCTGCCCTGCTCACCTCGGCACGCACTCTCCCGTCAGCTCAGGATGGCGGGCCAAATGTGCATGCGTGGTTTTCACGGAAAAGCCGCGATGGAGAAGCACGTGAATGCATCTGGTCACACGGAAAGTCTTGCGGGAGGCCAAGTGCCATGTGCGTTATCTGGGGGGTTTTCTTTTTGACGGATTCTGCGCTAAGTCGTTCGGACGGAAGCTGGAGAGGATGGTTTTTTCATGTTTGTCGTGGGAATTAAGTTTGCAGCGACGACTTGTCTGGGGTAGTGGTTGGCGCCCTCAATTCTAGACGCGCCGAGACAGGACTTATCTGGATCCGAGTGCCACCACGTGTTAACGAGAGAAGGGCCAAATACGACAACCGATGAATCACTAATCGCCAAGGTGGCGAAGTTGAATAAGAAGGTGGAAAAGTTACAGCGTATCTTGAGTCGGAGCGCAATTCAAAGGGGAGTGACGGATACGGCTCTACCAGGGAGACACCACGAACCTGTGGGAACTCAACATGCCAGGGGAACACCGTTGCACGACAACCCAAAGATTTATTCTCCGGGACCAAGTGACGTTCAAGAGCTGGAAGCACAAAGTTTACGACAACAGTGCTACTCAGTATTCATGGAACATCATTGAATCGCCCATGTCAGGAGTCGAACAGATGGCATTGTATCAACATATGCAAGCCTATCCGGTGGTTACTACCCACGCGGGTGACAAAAAGAGTGGTACACCGAAACCACTCCTCCGCCCACTCCCACGCAACCTTGAGCAACCATAAGCTCCCATCGAGGATCGACACCGCCTCTGGAGTCTCGAGAACTGGAACAGCATTTTCCGACACCAAACAAAGCCAAGGTTCAAGGCGCTGTGGAGTTTTGCGACCGTATGAAAATTCCATACTTCAAAGAGGATGTCTTCAGAACGTTCAGAGTCTCACATTGAAGTGTTTGGAGAATGCTGAAAAATAAATCATCTAGACGCCTACATAATAATCCAGAGGCTGAAAGAGGTATATTACACCTACTCAAATAAAAGAGATAGAGCATATTCTTGAAACAAGAGGACTCAAAGGCCAGACCTTAACATGGGAGCAACTTAGTTTTAAAGTAAACATCAAAGCTTTTCGCCGAACAATAAAGCGAACTATAGAAACAATATACTATCGCAAATGTATTGCCTGTCAACATGGTTTGGTGTGACGATCAGCAAGAGAAAATCATATATATATATCATATGCAAATCTGATGCTACAGAAGTATCCAAACCCGAAAGACTGGTATCAAGTTTAATTCAATAATGAAGTTCACTTTGGCTAGGGGACTTATGACAAGCTTTGGATTAACAGACAGCCTGGAAAACAATACTGCGGTGATTGTCTACAGAAAGATGATGAGCTGGATCCAAAAGATAATAAATGTCACTAATGTTAAGCAGCTGTTGGATTTCATTTAGAGTCTGATACTCATTTCTATGAAGTACAAGGCAATACCAATAGCAAAATATTACAACAACTATATATTGATCAAATACTAGAGCTAATTGTTAAGCTGTGGATGGAAAAAGGTAAAGATTTCGTTTTAAAGGAAAATAGTAATAGTGAGCATAGATCAAGCAAAAACAACATTATACAAAGGTGGAAAGTGAAGAATAACCAAGAATTTTTTTTTAATTGTACTTAATCATCTAATCTATCACCTATCAAAAACTGCTAACAATTGCCTAAACAACATCTATGGAAGTATCTTTACTGTGACAATGAAACTACCAAAGGTCTTATTTTAAAAGACTGGCCAAATATTTTGCCGAAGTTTATCAATGATAAAATTAAATCCATGCCCACTAAAATCCAAGCTGTAATAGATAGCAAAGGTAGATTGACAGACTACTAGAAAATATAACAGTGACATTATTGCTTTCGCATATCACTTTATTTTAGTGTGATATTTTTTATATCACTAATGTACCACACCCATGCTAAAGTAAGGGGACACCGGATCAACACGACAAAAATACTACTCTGTATCTAACTCACAAAATAATCGCATTATTTGCTGTAAATCATGTCAGATTATTTTAAATCCAAAGCATACCTACAAGATGTTGGAAATTGAGTCTTATGGGTACAGTGGGAAGGCTGAGAGTGCCTGAAGGGGATGCTTGTGACATCCAAGAGAGTTATTGGTTGGGAAGGCTGAGAGTGACTGTAGTAGGTACCTGTGTTACTTGGTTAGGCTGATAGTGCCTGAAAGGGGTACCTGTGACACCCAAGGAATTAGTGAGGGGGTATCTGTGTACACCCGGGGGATAAGTAGTTATAGGACGTAATAGAGGCAAAGGGTTACCCTGTTGGTTACCCTGCTCAACTGCCTAAGTCTAGTTAAAAGTGCCTAGGTTTAGGTAGTTATAGGACCTAGAATGTCACAGCCGACTAGGGGTCAGCGGTCGGGGTACCATAAGCGTCGGTTGGGGACAATGGGGCTGTGTCAGCTCGGCCGACAATTACGTATGTAGACAGAGGGGCAGGGCAGGTAAAGGATATTGTATAGACGATAGTCAGCCTAGCTATAACTAAGGTCTATCTGGGTAGGTAAAGATATTGACCGATGGGGGTTCTAGAGAGTTTCCCATTAGTCCTATATATATGCGGCCATGTAGTTGGGGTTCGCCAAGGCGTTGCCCAAGGCAACGCTTCTGACCCGCAACAAACACCTGACTTCGGGGTTGCTCGGCCAACCTTGGCCGAATCCTGATAACTGTGGCCTATACTATGGCCGCTGCCAGCCTTCTCCTGTATGGTCGGTTGGCCTGGCCGACTGACCTACACCTGAAATGGCTTGATATGCCGTGACATTAGCTCCTCCTTTCAAGGCTGAGGTCCCTCAAGGCCTTGGGGTCATCCTGGTCAAGCCAGCAATCTTTGTTACTATTCCTTTTGCCAGTGCCAGTGTTAATTTTGTTATTTCTAGTTCTCCTTCTGTCCTCCTGTGTTCGGCCGGTCTTGAGTCTGTATACTTGGCTCTCAGGCTTTCTTTAGTTGACTGTTGGGTTCTTGGGGTTCCTCTTTTAACAAGTTCTTTAGCTCTGATGGGTGATCAGGTGTGACTGATCCCGTTTCTGCTTTCCTAGATTCTGCCGGCGATGGTGTGTGGGTGTCAGTCAGTTGTGACATGGTCGGTCTGTTGCTGGGGTGGTCGGTCACTCCCTATAGGATCGGTCGCGTTACCAACGTTTTTCCTGTATGGTTCTTACCCCTTAGGGTTCTTGCTGGCTCTTGCGTACTGCTTTTTGTTTTTCTTCGATGTTGTTTGGTGGGTCTACGCGTTGTTATGATGTTTGTTGTTGTTGGTCGCCCTAGGCAATAGCACATCACATCTTTAAACTTCATCGTACCAGTTTTTCCTTTCTATCGCCAGCAACGATAACGCCATGGCACCCCCCGACGCCACCCCATCCTCGCGTGTCTCTGTGGCATCACTCCTTTCACCTAATGTGGCCCCTTCCTTCTCTTTCTGGGCCTCCGCGTTCTTCTCTTCCTTCCCTTTCCGGTCTATCGAAGACTGATGATCCCTTTGTCGGTTTGGGTTCGCCTGTTGCTGGTGGTGTGTTTCTGCGCCTGCCTCCCTTCTGCCTGGCTCGTGGGCTTGATACCCTGGCGACCGTTGCTTCCGCCGTCGCTATGTCGTCCCTAATAGTCAGTCCCGGGGTTGGTGGCTTTACCGCCATCAATCATAACTCTTCCGCCGCCACCATTCTGACGACACCGAGTCACTAGCCCTCCAGTTCCCCTGTCTCTGTCCCTGGATCTTTAGCCCTTGGAGGGTTAGTTACGCCTGTTATAGGCTCTGATGTCGTCCCTCCTGTTTTTGAGGGCGATGCTAATCATCCTGTGGCAGCTGTTTCTGACTTCCCGGATGTTTCTACTATTGTCGCCGTCCTCGTCCCGAGTCTTTCGGGCCCTCTGCATCTGTTCTTGTGTGCTACTGGTCCCCACCATAGTAAGATGCAGCGGAATGCCCTCCTGAAGGTCAACAAGATTCTGGGCGGGGCAGTCCGGTTATCAGGGGGTTCTCGCTGCTCCACCTGTTGTAGAGGCGGGTAGCCATATTGTTAGGTTGGACTTCTTGCAGTTGTGAAGGCTTTTGCTTATGCACTATGTGCTTTCAAAGCCCGAGGATGTGCCATGGTAAGTCCCTTCCCCATTCCTATTACTTTTCTCTAATTGTTCTGCAGGATTCTCTGACCCCCAAGTCATCCATCGCCCCCTTCGTCACCCTCCCGGCCTTTGCGCCAATCATGGCCGGGGGTCTCTGTCCGGAGGATATCGCTTGCCCTTCTGACAGCGACGACAGCGACGATGAGGGAGCTCCTCCTCCCTCTCCCCAACTGGGTACTCGGCAACGCCCTGGCCGATTGGTTTCGGGGATCCCACATCATTGTGCTGTAGTGAAGCTTGGGAACCAGGTAAGTTATTTTCTCATTCTCCTGCTCTGTATTGCTACTAACTAGGAGGTGACTAGGTCGAGCCCTCTTGTGGGCTTGGCCGTATTCGTCGTTCCGTCTGTGGCCCCATTCGTCGGCTACGGTCCGTTTGACGTTCCCAGTCCCATGGTCCTCGTTCTTTAGTCTCCGTCTCTTCTGGCTGTGGTCCTGTTAGACAATCACAGTCATCCCCGCCTTATGGGTCAGTTGTCTCTTTCCCTGTATTAGCCACATCGTCCCATGCGGGGACTCCTCTTCCACTTGCCTCCGAAAAGATCAAGAAGTTGGTAAATTCTCCCCTTTCTTCTCCCTGATGTCTTTCTGCTAACTGGAAAAGGTCAAATCTGAGCAACCTCAAGGGCGGGGAGGGGTTCGTCGTCCTGGTCGAGGTCCTGTTCATTGACCTCAGTCCGTGGTTCGGCGTTCTCACTCACCACGTTGTCATTCTGTTTCTCTCTTCTGCCATCCGGTTGAATTGTCTCCCGTCCCTCGCCCCTCTATTTCCCCCGGCCATGGTCCCGTTCGCCGACCACGGTCGACGTCGCGATCTGAACTTGTGGACCTCCTCCCGGACTCTCATCGTCCTCTCCTTCTGGAGAATGAGCTCCAAGTACTGCAGTGTACCATTGCAGCATAGGCACAGACTATATCTGCGCTGCAGACCATTCAGAACCTGCAGGATTCAGATGTGGTGCGTTCGGCGGAGATGGCTCGGTTTAGAGCTGTATTGGAGAGTTTGGTCTAGTAGTTCAGTTTCCTTTATTATTTTTTTTTTTTATATTGTGGTCTTATTGCTTCGTTACATCCTGTATTTATAATCTAATATATCTTTTCCACCATCGTCTTTGTCCTTGCTGAGTGTCAGTGTTCGTAGTCATAGCTTCTTTGCCTAGTCTAGGCCGTAGGTCCCAGTTTCTAAAGGTAATGCATGTGGAAGTCCTCGACCGCCTCTTGAGCATTACTTAACTCCCTGGTCGACTGCCATGTGACCTTGATGCATGAGTATCCTGCCCATTTAATCAAGTACTGCAATGTTTCTTTCCTCCTACGGTCCAGTTTCCTCAATCTACTATCCAGGATTTCTTCGACCTCCCATTCCTCTTCCCAATCTACCTCAGTCGGTCGGGGTAGGATCGGCGTCGGCCGTTCTGATTACTGGCCATTATACGGTTCTAGCAGGAATACGTGGAAAACCGGGTAGATGCGTATTATCTCTGGCAGTACTAAACTCCTTGCGTTGCGGCCGACAAGGTCCTTGACCACAAAGGGTCCTAATCTCTTGTCATCCAATTTATCCAATGGCCTCCTGGTCTTGATGTGGCACCTAAGAAGCCAGACCTTTTTTCCTGGTTCGAAACCTGGGGCCGACGCATATTTCTTATCGTAGGCTCTTGCCAGCTTCTCTTCTGCAACCTTCAAAGTTGCTTTCAATACATACTGAATCTGTTTGGTACTGGTGGTCTATTCTTTGGTAGCTGTGGCGTTTCCTCTAGCCGTCGGCTAAAGGTTCTCGACTGTCTGGGTACTTGGCAGTTCCGAGTAGAACCCGTAGCTGGCATAGTAGGCCGACACCCCTGTGCTTGTTTGTCGAACATTATTAAGGTGGAATTCGGCTAGGGGCAACCATGACACCGAATTGTCTTGCTGGTAATTGCAATAAATTCGGAGGTATTCCTCCAGCGATTGGTTTGTCTACTCTGTCGGCCTGTCAGTCTGAGGGTAATAGGCCGTCGAGAGATTGCTCTTAGCCACTAACTCCATGCAAAACTCCTGCATAAACCCAGAGGAGAATAGACTGCCTCGGTCCGATACTATTACCATTGGTACTCCATGCCTTGTGAATATGTATTCCAGGTAGAGATGAGCCAGCTGCACCGAGGTGATTCTTTCATTACAGGGTACCAGGTGTCATCTTTGTCAATCGGTCCACGACTACCCATATAAAGTCGAATGTGCATCTCGGCCTAGCTAGGTTCTTTGAAGGGGGCAGTTTTATGATAAAGTTGGTCGACACTGACTCCCATTGTCACGGCTGCCAAGATGTTCCAGGTGTAGGCGGTGGGCTAGGCGGACCGCTTATACAGGAGGAGAAGGGACGACCACCCAGGGCTATGCCAAGATTAGCATTATGGCGCACCAAGGCCATTCCAGGTATAGGTGGTCAGTCAGGCCGACCAACTATACAAAAGGAAGAGAGCATTGACCTGGTGCAAGGTCACAGCCAGTAGGGGGCTCGGCCATAGTCGGTTGAGCGACTGTGAAGGCCGATGTTTGTTCGGG
>JAJDMY020000887.1:0-11758 GCA_022345705.2 Sabuloglossum arenarium
GGTGTGAACGCTGGCAACTTCCACAGGGAAACTCAAAAGAATATCTGATTCTCATTGCTCTTTCGCAAGAAACTAGTAAGGGTGATTGGTTACGACGGCCAATAACGCTAGAAGACACTGCAGTAGAATATCAGTGGCAAGTATTTGTATGTACATATCGATAGGGTTTAGGCATCCCTCTGAACACCCAACCAGCAAACTGCACAATACAAGGTTGCTACTTGCCTGCAACCATCATTTGCCCAGTGGGCAGTCCGGGTTAGCTGGGTGATTAGTGTTTTGCTAACCTCTTTTACAATTACTTTAGCAAACTGTTGTACGCAGATTCTTGCTTAACTAACATTAGGCATTTGTTTAACTGGAAAATCAGCGGAATTGATGGGGTACAACCCCACCGGTGGCAATACCATTTTGGCCGGTGGCATTACCATCACCGCCGGTGGCAATACCGGGACCCTTCTGAATTGGGAGCTCTCTCAGCTTGGCTACACATTTCCCCAAGATGAGCAAGAGGTTCTCGACCCATCAAGTGAAGGGCCCTTGTCTCACCAACATCCACAGTCAGGTAAGTTTACTCCCAACCATCTACAACCCAACAATTTAGACTAAACCACGCGCAGAAAATCTTGGCAACTTCCCTGTACTATGTACTCTCGACCCCATGCAGTCAGTGGCGCTGCCAACATACTCGTCCCCCGCGATCCCGAATGCAGCTGAGAACGCTCTGGGTGATATCGTATCCGGTACAGAGTCTTCGCGAATCTCCTCCGACTACCAGCCCCGCCTCGCGCATGGAGACCCCATGCAGCCTTTGGCAGGGCCAGGTGTTCCGCTAGTCGTTCAAGAATGTTACCCGGAGATAATGCAGTACTCTGCTCAAGATTTACCATCCGTTGGTGGGCATGCGCCAACGGCCTTTGGAATACACGGAAGTGTGGCTGATGAACCTGCCGTTTTGGGGGATGAAGTAATTGGGGGTTTAGCGTCGGACGATTCGTTTTTTCCTCTTGCCCTCGATTCCGACTCTGCCAAGCCCTCACGATCGCTACTGGCGCAGAACACCGACGGCCTCTATGTATGTGAGGCTCATGATTGCACAAGATCTTTTCGACAAAAATGCCAGTGGAGGTAAGTATGAACTTCTCCCACTCTTTTTTAAAAAGAAGTCTCACCTTTCGGTTGTTAGGAGGCACATGGACACGCATAACAGACCATATAAATGCAAATTTCCCGCATGCGCCGCTCGCAAGGGTTTCACCTACCCTCACGACCTTACAAGGCACGCACGAGAAGTCCACAAACTCCACACCGCACCAGGAGATCTCTTATTCTGCCCAAATGGAAACTGCCACCGGAGAGAAGGCATCGGAAATCCGTTCACGAGGAAAGAGAATCTTGAGGAACACATCCGAAGGGTACACAAAGACGCACAAACGCAACCAGCGCGTCAACTTGTTCTGGTGCCACGCAAGAGGACAAGGGTTGAGAGTTCGCAGGCTGAGGAAGATTGGAGCAGTGGGAAGCAGAGGGGTGGGAGGAATAGCGAGGAAAGAGAAAACGACAGGCAGAGACTGAAGAGGTTGAAGGAGGAAGTAGAAAGGCTGGAGAAGAAACTTAATTCAGGATAAGCTAACGGCTCACGGAATTGGAAATTTATTTCGTTTAATGATCTCTGTTTATTTACGTGTGTATCAGATGTCTGTGTAGCTATTGATCGTTAATAAGATTCGCATCGTCGTCTTATCAAGTGCCGGCTTTCGTCCGTTGCTCACACACAGAGTGTTCCGGTCGTGGAAGCCATTCGTGTAGTGGGGTGCGTGCTTTTCGAGGGCTATCGGCCACATCCCATGGACCACAACAACCGCAATTCAAGTATAGCCCCGAGTAATTTCTTCTATCACTTAGGCTTCACTTTTGCGCCTTTTATGAAGTTCTGTCATGCTAGTTTTTGCACTGAGAGGGACCCCACTGAGGAGGCACCCTATGTCGTCGCACACTGATTGCACCAACGCCTCGACGTGAAATTTTTTATGTTTGAGTTGCCCGCTGAGGAGAGTATAACGAATATCTCTGGATGGTTCGTTCCATTTTTGGGTTCAAGGACGTGAGAGAGGTTAGGCTGTGACTAGGATTAGTAGTACTTCATTGGTATACTGTGTTGTAATCTATGTTCTGTTGTGATGGGATTGGCGGATCTGCTTATGAGCCATGGAAGCGAATCTATTAGCAGTCGATAGGTATCGTTTCTAGGATGTTGACCGACTGACCAAGAGATTCACTGAATATATGTAGCTGGTAAGTGGTTAGACTGGCCTTGCTAGTGCTACGCAGCACTGTGCATGGCAGCTATCTCCCGTTAGAGAGCTGGGCCGATTAAGGTCCTTCTTGGGCACAAAGTATCAGGAAGAGGCGCCCTAAATGCGAAAATACGAGCGGCAAACAAGTGCCTTTGATCTCACAGCTCCAATCTCCAGTCAAACGGAGAAGAGTATAAAATTTGTTGCATTCTAATCTATGCCTAAGTATGCCGAACCCTTCCCATTCCACCTCAAGTCTATCCAAGCCCAAGTTAAAAGGAGAGCCCCATCATCTTAATTCGTTCAGCCACACCACCTCCTCCATATTATACCTTCCTCCCGACCCCACAAGCCCACACAATAACCGTCACACCCGTCGCCACAACCGATGCAATCCCAGCCGCCACCGGCATCGCCAAACCCAGCATCCCGAGCGAAGTAAGCGTCGCGAAGATACCGCCGGCGGGGGTAAAGGCACCGTACATCCAGGACTGAAAGCCTGCCGCGAGGGAGCCTGCAGAGAGAGTAGAGTATGAAGTTAGCAAGCAAGTCTCGGGAGGAAGGACCGGGGGAGGTGAGCGCATACCGGCAACGATCCCAGAGGCTCCGAAGCCTCCGGCAAGACACATGATCATGACGACCGTAAAGGAGATCCACCATGCCATCACCATCGCCAAGACATCTGCTCTCGCCCGCATAAGCCTCATCATCAATCCGCATCTCATCGCATGGCATTACTCACACGGCTGCTCAAGCCATGCCAAAAACCCCTCCCAATGTTCCATAATCCAACTCCCCAGTACCGACCGATCGGCCACGAACATCCCGACGCCTTCACTGAAACTGGGGGCCTGTGTGAAGTTCAGAGAAGCGATGAAGATGTTGTCGATAGGTGACATGTTTTTTGTCGGTGGAGAAGGTGGAGATAAATATGGAGATGGATATGGTGGAGGGGTTGATGGGATGAGATGGTGATGGGATGAGATGGTGATGGGCGAGATGGATTACGTGGAGGTGAAGTGAAGTGGTGAATCGTCGCATAGAAATGTCACGTGAGTTGGGAGGATTTAAGTTGCTACGAGAATAAAATGCTATGTGTAGGATTTGAAAAGAAGAGAACGAAAAAGAAAGGATTTGTTAGATAGATTAATATGGTATTATTAATAATAACTGACTTGTGTTCCAGTCGTTAGAATTTTTCTTGACCAAGAGACCGGCCTATTACACTGGTCTAGCCCAGTGCCAGGTGTTAGAGCAATTGTTCCGAGCAGGGCACACGGCGGAAGCATTCAACGTATATGCCGCTCGTCGAGGGGAGTAATTTGGCGAGCGGCGTACGCGTCTCGTCGATATCAACACAACTAGATTGATAAGTCAACAACAACCCAAGAGAATAGGCTATACTCCTACCTGCAGGCAGTCCCATGCCATAGAAAATGGGTTAGTGCCAACTCGAAGGTCCTAGAAGATTCCATTATAAAGCATCTTGCCAATTCGTGTGTATATAAAACGCATTTATTTTCATAGCTAGCAACAATTAATTAATGCAATTTTTACTTACGAAATTTCTAGGTGGATTGATTTTGGGGCTGGGGAAAGGAGGAGTTCGTTCCGCCAGGCAGGGGACTTTTCCTATCAACCTTGGTCGCGCACAGAAAATCTTGGACGGCAGCAGGTGCGGGCCAGTAGAGGTGAAAGCCGAAAGCCTCCTGCACCTTCACCAAAGGAGATAATATGGCGTCGGGGCCGACCAAACACCCAATGACTACCCATTCGCTAGAGAGGAAGTGAATCTGAAAGCCCGCACGTTTATCGACCGATGGCAGCCGTCAGACGTGTTCTGTCTGGGAGGTATGCCAATGAACATGCAACGGGAGTGTAGTCCCCACTCAGAAAGTGTTAGGGTTGCAGCCATTGGCCGCCACCACATGCCACTATGGCTGAGGGCTGCATACCGCGGCAGCCATGGGTGGGCTGCTTACCCCGCACATGGATTCTCCGGGTTAAAGGGTTCGCCCACCCACTTTCTAGAATCGCTAGCATTAATTCTACATACAGTTTTACATGCTACCATTGTTACCAATCGTCGTGTGCCCTGTTTAAACCAACGGTTCTCACAGAAAGAAGCCCCCGTATTCGCGAAGCGTTCTGGCCAGGCAACTGCCGCCAGGTTATTTTGGGGCGTGCTGGCATAATGAGGGTGCAGGAGGCCCGGATAGACTCGCATATCTGGTTTTCAGCTCTGCCTAACTACACCCTTCGCTCATACGCCGATCAAGGTGAGGGCCAGAATGACTCTCAAAGCGGTAGGGAGCTTGCATTTGGAAATCAGAAAATCCGTCCTCAACGCGACCAACCAGTAGGCCGGATAGACTAGACTAACCACTATATTTATAGCCCAGGAACCCAAGGCATGGAAGGGTGCTGCAAGAGCAATTGGCCTTACACTATTCGTTCCTGCGAAGGAGCTAGTTACCATATCCTAAAGGAGCTCGGAGGCATTTCTGGTGTGGTTCGAGCGGTTGGCATAGAGTTAAGTCTCGGTGGAGAGTAGCACTTATGTCAGTGAGTATTTCAACTACTTTCGATCCCATAGCTTCAGAAGACTCCACCCTCAGAGTTTGCTTATCCCATTCCCTGCCGGATCGATCAGTGACACGAAAAAAAACAGCTCAGAACTCAAGCAGCAAGTGCGCCAGCACAGTCAAGCCTTCACGGAATACTTCCCGCATTCTTCCTAATCTGTTGTTCTAAGCGTTGCTGGCATACTTTGGGCCTGGAAGAGTCTCTATGGGGTCGCTGAATGTATCGTCACCCGAGCGTGGATGCACCGAGATCTCTCGAGGGGTAACATGCGGCTGGTGGCTTCTCCGGGTCATAACGGCACTGCAAATAAAATAAAATAAAAACTATTAGCCTAGTCTACATGGAATACTGCAAACAGAATGCAGGCTTTTATGTAGAGAGTTAATCAGAACAATGTTGTTGAACTGGAAGGCATATATCTAGAATACACCGCTGCCTCCAAATGCTACTTAATAAGATAGCGGTGACGAGTAAGATAGTAGCATAGCTTGCTAATTCTGACCAAGGCTGCCTCTACATCATGCTTGCAACCGTACGCCTCATAAAACACCCTCCTTGACACGATACAAAGACAAAACAAGACAGCTTTTTGATTACATGACAGACCATCCGCAATCAATCAATTCATCCAGGGCGGGAGCAAGATGATGGATCCCATCTGTCAGCTGGAAAAACCCCGCCACTCCACCCCCGAGATACTGGTGGTCATTGACAATGGCGGCTCCACAAACACCGTCGGCTTGACGACCGCCGGTCGGTCCTGTCGAAACGAAGATATTTTGCTGGAGAGCTATTTCGTCTATGAAATCCGTATAGGCGATGGCGGGGAAACAACTAGACCGCGGTGGCACTTCCAGACGAACGCCACGAGAGTACATATAGATCAATCCAGTGCTCATTCCATCTGCAGCAAACCACTCTCCTTGCTTTACATCATCACAACGCAGAGGCCGAGTAGGCCGCTGGGCTTGGAAATTTGTCGAATTGCTAAACTGAATGGAAGGGTTTAGTTTGACCAGGGCGACGTCGAGTGTCTCCCATCTTTCGTCAATATCCCCAATCCTGGCGCCTTTGTTGGAGGGATGGTAGACTTCATCGGAATTTGGGAACCCGTGGTTTGCGACTGTCACTCTTACTTGACCTGAGTTGCTTCGAAGAAGAACCCCGGCGGTTGTAGACCGAGACAGATCAGCGTAGCCACCTTGCTGGATAGTCGTACTAGATTCCAGTCGTATACCAGGGTGAATAGCGTTGTTTTCGGAGAGATAATCAGTACAATCCTCTTGTCTAGCTCCGGACTGTGTGACATTCTTTGGGTCGATCAGACGCTCGTGAGCTTGGTTCACCATCGCCTCCCAAAATGGAGTGGATCCGTGGTAGTAGGTCGTGACGTGTCCCGCCACCATACCGGGGAGAGAGTGAGTTGGGTAGCTTCGTCCATCATCCCAGAAAAGTTCCACAAAAATGAAAGGAGCGTAAAAGTTCACCGCTTGAACGTTGGCAACCTCGCAGAGAGCTTTGGCGATAAGAAGCATCTCCTGCTGAGTTGGATTCTGTCGGCGTGCAAGTGTAAGGACTGGAGAGATTGGGTCTGGCATCCGAGGATTGGCATACGCTGTGTTTCCTCCAAGGGGTTTGTCCACGAAATCTGGCGGGACAAATATCGCTGCGAGACAGGCAACCGTGAGCGGGACCGGTGCCGGGGGCGTTGACGTCCAGATCATGATGGACGGAAAGTCAAGGGAAATCCTAGTTGCCCCATAACAGTTGACTATCCACTGATACTCGAAAGCTGTTGGATTGCGGAAGTCCATAATCTTGTCATCCCATAGGGAGAACGGTGCTGCGTCATCGATGTGGCGTGTTCCGAACCCTTTAGTGATTGACCAAACACTTCTAGAAGTGCTTGGTGGCGGAGAAAAAGGGGATTCGCTGCTGCTGTAAAAGACCGGAACTGAGGGATGCGCATGCGTAGAAGGATCGCCAAAGTCGATAAATGGAGTTTTCTGACGCAAGTCTCGAACGGGCTGTGAAAGCCTAACAGATGACATTATCCGAGTGAATATATTGGTTTTTGCTTCAGCGCTGGTTGGACGATGTTGTTATTTCGTGTAGATGATATGAGTTGAAAGTGGGACGGGGGAGAAGACACAAGAGAGGAGAGAGATGTTTTTAAACAAAGCCGAAAGCCGAGTCGCCAAAAGCGTTGGGGCGCTGTCATGCTGGGACGTTCAGCATGGACCTTCCCTTCTGGGAAAAAGAGACTAGACGAGTGACAGACAAGTAACTAGCTAGATATACATTTACCCATTGCTGACTTGTCATGCGCCTCCGGCTATTCTACTCCGATTTGGCATTCCATCCTGCGATCAGAATATACTAGCCGGTGCTCTAGAACCATTTTAGGGTGTACCGGGACAGGCCCCCTTAGTAAAACATACCGCTTTCGTACAGGGGCATCCCACTGGTCAAGGACATTATTCTACCCCGCTCTCAAACTTTCGCATAGTCCATTCGATGCCCACATTTCCCAAGGAGTATGCCACGGAGGGGAGATGTCAAACAGTCACCACTCTGAATGTCACTAATGAACAATTGAGTCGTCTCAGATCTCAACTACTCAAACTTACTTCCCCAACTCGGATCGCTCGATCCTTGGTCCGAGGGAATAATATGCACAACTAAGCCTCCCGGTTACAGAGCCCGTAATAAGACTAAAAGACGAAGTTCCGGCGAATTCAGCCCCCGAGGATTTCGTCGACATGCTGGACTTCACGAAATCATGTCCTATCATAAACTCATAACCCAAGGCGAGTAGCATTGTAGTATATTCTCTATCATCTACTAAGGGGTCCATTTGAATCAATCCCATGCTAACCGCTTGAAGTGCTGATCCATCGGCAATGAACACGTCTCTTGGTGGATCTAGTACTTTATGACTCGTAAAAATGGTTCGATTTGGCATTAAATGATATGTTGCCCCTGAGTCCAGAACCTACGTCGTTAGATTCTGACGATTCGATCCTGCGATCCATGAGACTGCTCTGCAGGCCTCATCATCATCAGCTTTAACTTGATTAGCAGAACCACCTGAGCTGTTAGACTTTTTAGGCCACAATTCTGGATTTTTAATCCAGCATTTGTTTTCCTAATGTCTTTTCTTCTTGCAATGCTGGTACTCGCCTTCAAACTTTGGGTTTTCCTTCTTCTTACCATCAACATCTTTGCCCTTTAACCCATTCTTCGTCTTGGAAACCAGAGCTGTAGCTTTCTCCTCTTTAGCTCCTTTTTGCTCTGATGCCTGCTTTTCCCGATCAAGAATATTTTTTGTCGCTTCGTTACAGGTTAAGCCGTCCTTCGTGTCAAGTATGGTGATAGTATTGTTGAACTCCGCCGGTAAACTCATGATAAGAGCTAAGAGTTTTTGCTTATCGTCGTCGAGTGATATACCTGTTTCAACCATTTGGGCCTTAAGTGTGTTGATCCACTGGATGTGGTCGGTCAACGAGGTGGATTTCTTATCGTATTTGATTGAGAAGAGTTCTCGCATTAGGCGCATGAACCCCTTTTCGCCTCTAGGAGCATATAACTCCTTAACTTTGCTCCATAAATGGTAGCCATTTGAGGCTTCCTTGCCCTGAAGATATCCTAGTATCGACGGGTCTATTACCAACAAAAGAGTGTCAGCTGCGTCTTCTTGCTTCTCACTCCACTCGGTAGGGATTGGAGAGTCCGTGGCGTCATTGCCGTGAACTGGAAACTCATTCTGGGTATACACCCATAGCTTCTCCTTACAGAGCATTGCCTTGGCCTTAATGGCCCATGTAGCATAGTTGTCCGCTGTCAAGAGGTGGACTGTCGTAGTTATCTTCGACATCGTAGATCGTGTCTGTGGTAAACCAACTGAACAAGTGCTTAGGGGATAAAGACAATCCGCAGCCTCTCACGGCTCCGGGCTCATAACATGTTGGAAAGATGATCAAAAGGCTTCAATTTTTTCTCAATCTAACAGGACGGGATTCTAGCTAATTTATAGAGCTAAGAACAAGCAATCTAAATGCTCTAGAAACTCATGGAAGCCACGGGTATGCACCGTGGCAAAGTCATAAATATGACAAAGGTAAAACAAGACGGGAGTTCCAGCAACGTATGCTGCCGTCAAACGCCTCCCGAAACCAATACAAACAACAGAATAGCTTATGTTCATAGCCACCCGCCGGCTCTTGATCCTGCTTCACAAAAATTTCACCAGAGTTCCTTCTTCCCCATAGTTCAACTCTCAGCAACGACAGATTCCTTTAGGATACCAAGCAGCAGGACATAAAGTGCCGGGAATGGACTCTCGCTATTGGCACTTAACGCTCTCCTCAGAACAAACGGTGAAAAATCTCAATTCAGAGACTGGCTTTGCCAGACCACGTCCAGCACTCCTTCGAAACGCCATTCCACCGGAGGGCAGTGGAACCGACTCGAAGGGTGCGGAGGTCTACCTGGGCTCGGGCTAGAGGATCATATTGCAGCCCATCCGGGGGATAGCAGTTAGAGCGGAGGATATAAATCTCCTTAGGGCATATGGGGAGTTTGAGGAGGAGGCGGCGCGGAATCTGGAGCGGCTGGAGGAGCAGGTGATTCTCTCCAGTCTCTTTTGTTGGCATCTAAAGCCACTCTTGTGTAACAACTGCTAATGCCTCATGTTCTCCAGGAGCACTCCGGCACTTGAAGCATCACCAATAATTCATTGGGTGTGGTTATTCCCTCGAGGAGTGCGGGCGAGTTTGGGAGATGGAATTGCGGGTGCGGGAGCTGGAGGGATGAGCGAACAGTCCATAGGGAAGCAGCTCTCGGAGTTGGTGATGTACACATTTTAACACGCTAATCAGCGATGTGACACTGTGTGGTTTAGTCTGTCCTCCGTCGGGTCGCTCGCGCCGTGTGGCGTCGGAGTGCATACATAGGATAGCTAGAGTCATGCACGATATCGAGAGCTTTTTCTCATCTACAAGACGCGAAAGGGTTACGTAACAAGATGGGGTGTTCAAGTTAACAATCGGCAGTGGTCAACAAGAAAGGTCCTTCTAGTATTATACTTTCAGCAAAATCATTCTAGCACCTCTCTCTTACAGACCAGTCTTCGACCCGTCAAGTTTTTCTTCTCTCTCATCACCTCACCGTACCTATCGCCTTATTACTCACACCCTCACCTATCATCTTCCAATACGGTGGCTGCACTTGTTGAACCAAGCCAGCAGCAGCGGCGACGGCGGCGGCAAGAACAAACAGGGACGCGAAACCTTGACACGCAAGCACTCACTCCCGAGGCACGCTTATCCCCCCCTCGTGCTGATTATAGCCTGTGTGAAGGACATCATTCAGTTGCATGGCCAGCGTCACAATTTTCGCATTGGGAATCTTGATCTTCTGCCACTCTTTCTTCGTCTCGACATCCCTTCGCGTGGCGCGGGATAACTCATTTTTCCAGGTCGCCATGTGTATCTTAGTAAGGAATGTTTTAGTACATCGTCACGATCGGCATCCCCAGCCCTATTGTTTTTGTTGTTGTCGTCACTGGAATCACTGCCACTGCCACCGTCGTCGTCGCCCATCGGATCCGCCTCACTTGGGGTTAAATTCGGATTTTTGGGCTCTGACGAGTCGATTGCTGCGGTGGGGGGCGACGTCGATTGTGCGTGGGACCGGTTCGAAGCCTTTAAACTGGTCTGGAGTTACGATACTCCCGTTATCCCTGTTGGCCGTCCCATTCTCCTCGTTATCCCCCCGCTTATCATTATCCGAGTTGGCTATCCCCCCACGCGGCGGACGGTACCGGCACACCCCATTTCAGTTCGGCCACACCCTGCGGTTTTAGGTCGGCCACACCCCCCCCCCCCCCAAGGCGCGCGGATGAACTCCCGAGGCGCGCGATGGAAATCATGCATCGCTAGTACAAAGTGATATAATGCATCTGCTCACCGCTTCATTTTCCAATACCCCACGATCCCCCCCCCCCCAAAAACTTTTTTCCTTCTCACACATCACTATGGAGATCCCACCACCCACAATGCAGCTTTTGCCACCTTCGCCGCAGGTGTTTAATAGCCCTGAAGCATGCCTAGAATATGCTCAACAACATGCGCGAGACCAGAGATATGCTGTTACCACAAAGCGAAGCAAATTCAGTACCATCAATGAAGTAAAGGTCCTTCAAACGGCCTATTTGCACTGTTGCAAGGGTGGGATATACCGGAATCAGGGATCGGCTGACAATAGTGATAGAGAACCTATCTTTCGTCTTATCGACTGTCCTTTTAAAACTTCTATTCGTCGTCGCAATACTGGTTGAATTTATGTTCTCTTAGTTGAAAACCTGCATCACAGCTATGATTCTATTCCTCCTTTTGTCTTTCCGCAACATTGCACAATCACCAACCAGTCTTCTGCTCTTGTCGCTCAAATAACTAGTTCTGGATATATGCCTTGACAAATCACTTCTGCTTTACATCTAGCAGATCCTGAAGCTTTAGTATTGGTCCAGGATATCTACAATGAAAGAGAGCAAATTAGGCAGGAGAATCTGGCTGGCCATTCTCCTATCGAAGCTATGCTTCAGGAGCTTCAAATGATAGACTACTTTTGTGATTATAATGCTCATATAAGTGGTAAGGTTACCAACCTATTTTTCGCTCATCTAATGTTTGTTGAGCTTTATAAATACTATCCGGAGTTTCTTCTCATGGATTGCACATATAATACCAATTGTTTCAGTATGCTTCTTCTCAACATTATAGGAACTACTGCACTGGGTACTGTGGAGGCTATAAGTGTGCCGGTGGGTAGAAGGATAATGTATTAAGATGGAGGTCGGCTCTTCTAATAAG
>JAJDMY020000888.1:0-11743 GCA_022345705.2 Sabuloglossum arenarium
AACAATTATCCGACCGGGGTACACCTCATTCTTCTGTACAGATGCTTCAAATGGTTATTGGGCTATAAGAATTAAACAGCGCCCACAGAGTGCCTTTCGTCCGGGTGGTAGCGTCACCACGGACCAGGTCTGATTTCCTTCGAGTGCATCAATCTCCGCCTGCATGGTGGCCTTCCACTCTTCTGTTTGTGGAGATGTTTGCGCCTCGTGGAATGTTGCTGGTTCGGCCGGGTAGATATTTGCCCCCTGAGTCGGCCTATGCGCTGAGAGGTATGCGCGGGCAATATTTGCGGCTGACTCACCGTATTCGAGGGTCTCGTTATCCTCATTTTCAAGTTGCTCTGCATTGTTTTCAATATTCTGAGCATTCAGATAAGCATTTTGGACAGTATCCCGAGGTCTGCCTGTGCGTGCTTTCTTTGTTTGCCCTCTTGCTATTGGCTCCCCAAATTCCTCCTCATAGGTGCGTGCTCTAACACCTTTGTTTGGGCGGCTGGATACCCTTATAGAATTTGTTGGCTCCGCTGGCCATGGTTCAGGGGCCTCACTAGGTAGCCTGGTTGTTGATTTGCTCGGGGTTTCGCTCATAGGAGTTAACCTTAACTTGCTGCTGGCTGTAGCCGGTATTGTATTTTCAAGTTCTATATCAAGAACTTGTTCGTTTGGCCGCAGTATTGGCAGCCTCTGCCTACAGGAATTTTGGTGTGCTGCTGTCGTGTAGCATACAGCGTACACGCTCAGTAATTGAGCGATTGGTCAGCTCGCTGAGCCCATTTTGCTCAGGAGAATAGGGGGCAGTAGGCTCCCATTGGATGTCCACCTCTCGTAGATATTGGCTAAAGGTGCGATTATCATATTCGCCGCCATTGTCACTCCTGAGGCATTTGATCTTACGCCCAGAGGCCGTTTCTACAGCCTCACGGAACTCTCTGAAACGGGGAAAGCATTGTGACTTCTCAGACATAGGGTATAGCCATATGTGTCGTGTGCAATCGTCAATAAAGGTGACAATATCGTGCCCCACCAATTGAGGTTGGCGTAATGGGCCTACAAACATCAGAGTGCACCAATTCGAGTTGTTCTGATGTTGGTATTGACCTTTGGCGTGATGGGGTCCGGGTCTGCTTGCCCACCAAGCAGGTCTCACACACACCCGGGGCATAGCTACCCCCTAAGTTGATCCCAGAAGCCATATCCAGGAGGCAGCAAAGGTTCTCGTGGCCGATATGGCCTAGGCGGCGATGCCAGAGTCGTCCCTGATCTTCTTTTGTATTGTTTCCTGCCGCCGTATAGTGGGTAATAGCCTCCTTTGCTCGTGATAATGGGACCACGGTGTTGAGTCATATGAGTCCGCCAGTCCTTTCCCCTTCAGCCAGCATGGAATTGTCGAGGCGGCGAACCTCGCAGATCGATTCTGCAAGGAAAATGCTAAAGCCCTTACCTATGAGAGCCGTAGCAGAGATGAGGTTGGTCCCGAAGTCCGGGGCATAAAGTACGTTGGTCAATAAGACCTCGTTTATGGTTCTGTTGTTGAGTAGAAACTCAATCCGAACTGTCCCTCGGCCTAGAACCTTAACAGCATTCTGGTTGCCAACTGTAATGGTGGAGGACTCAGGGGTGTAGGAGATGAAGTCTTCCTTGCCCTGGCATATGTGGTTTGTTGCTGCCGAATCGATATACCATGTAAGATGGTCGACATAGTGTGTTGACGCCATAAATGCCTCTGCCTTGGAACTTTCGTTGTGGTCTTCCTGTCGGCGGCGTTTCCTGTTAGGTCCATTTGACTTTCCGCGACGAAGTTCTGGATGAAGATTCCAGCATTGGTCTTTCGTGTGACCCTCTTTGTGACAGTGGTCACATTTGCCAGCTCTCCTTGGAGTTTCTGCCGACTTTGAGGTTCTTGTTAGCATTGCTACAGGATCCTCATGAAGAGTCTTGCGGCGGAACTCTTCAAGCAGGGCAGCAACAGCCTCATCGAAGGTCAATTCCTCTGTCTGGGAGGAGTTTTCAAGGACGATAACAAGTGTACTGTATGCTTCATTTAGCCCGAAAATGAGGAAGCTCACAAGCATCTGTTCCGGTACCGTGACACCCCTGTTGGTCAGTCAGCGAGAATCTCTTTTAATGGTATCAATATAATCAGATACCGAAGCCTAGCTGTCAAGGCTAGCACGGACAATGCCCCTGAGCAGCATATGCTTAGCTGCTCGCCCTTTTGGAGCATATAGCTTTGAAAGCTTTGTTCACATCTCATGTGGGTCCGTGATGCCGGTTAGGAGGTTTCCAACTTCTGGAGTTATTGCTAGTGTGAGTGTAGCATATGCGCGTCTTGCTGAGCGCTTCCACTCGGTGTGGAGCTTCGTGGCTTCAAGTGTTGCTTCCTCAGATAACTGTAAGACAGTAGGATCAGTTGCTGGTGTTTCGTCTGGCAAAGGTGGCTCTTTAGATTCTCCTGTAACAATCTTCCATGAGTCCTCACGGATGAGCATAGCCTCGATGACATGTTTCCAGGCTTCATAGTTGCTGGAACCTTCGAGGGGGTCAATCTTGACCTGCGTACTTGTAACAGAAGACATAGTGATGAGGTAAGTTGATAAGAGTAATAGACTAGGTGTAGGGTATAAATAATAGGTAATTCAATTATCCCGGCTTTAAGCGCAAGCTGGGCTCATAACCTGTTGAACAGAGTTATGGCGGAGCGGAAGTGAGCATGTAATGTAGATTGAATTAATTGAGATCGTTTTTTAGCTATGAAGTGGATTTGGAGGCGCCTTTTATAGGCGCTTGTCTGGCATTGCCATCAAGGTGGCAATGGCGATATGCCACGTAATGGAGCAACCACGAAGGTTTGTGTTGCTTAGAAACGCTAGATTACAAATTGAGCATTACAAATGAATGATTTTAAATCATTAGAAATCCATCTTGTGGTGGCGTTGTCACTTCGTGGTTATTCTAGGAGGTACGGTTACTCCTGAGTGCCATACGAGGCTTCGCCTTGCAACACTAGGCGGAAGTCTGAGCATGAGCAAGCTGAGTTAAAGCTATTGGAGGAAGAGCTACACTCATTGGGGGTAAGGTAAACGGAGGCAGGCAGACATGTCTAAGGATAGTGACAATACCCCCCTGTTTCCTGATGCGGAATCGCCTACATAAAAATTACTATAACAATATATAACGCTATATACATCTATTTAAAGTATGAATCCTCCTGCCCGCCCTGCCTGCTCTGCTAGCAACTTCGCTGCTTCTTCTTCTACCCTATGAACTCCCTTGAATACCCTAAGTTCACTAGCAAAGCGCCTTGCGAACCCATCCGAAATGCCAGCAGCAATTGCACGTTGATACATTGCACTCTTGCCATCCTCCATCTCCTTGAGATCAGAGACTATCCAGTCTTGATCTTCGACAATGTATTTAGTACGCAGCTATTTATCAGCCACCTCCGGTAGTTGACCTAAGATCTTAGACTCGAAGAAGCGTGTCAAGATCTGCTAATCATCTAGCACTGTGCTGATCGGACTGGACTTCCGAGAGACAAAAGGCATTTCCGGAGCTAATGTTGATGGTTGGGGTTTGGAAACCAAGTTATAGGGACTTGGTATTGCAGCAGGAAATGGGAGCTGTGGATGAGGTTGGTGAAGCTGGTGCTGGAGGCCATATTGAGATGGCAGTTAAGTCTGGATAAGTCTTCGTATCTCTTCTTCTAATCTTCGCTAACAAACTCTATCTTCTGCTTCTTTCCGCTGTCTCCGCTCTTCTTCCCGCTCCTCTCTGCGAACCCAATGGTCTTCTTCTTGTTCTTCACACCGGAACCTTTTCTTCTCCTCCCGTTCTGCTCTCTGCGCTGCTCGGTCCCGTTCGACGGCCAGCAAGTTCTGTAGTTGAGCTTGTTCGATCTGCTCCTGGATGGATCCCAATGTCACCGTCGTTTCTTGTTGGAATGTTCGGCGCACTGGTGCTCGAGACTCTCGAGTAACCACCCCTTGAGATGTCTGCCAGTAGGCATATATCTTGATAGGAGGTGCATTGAGAGTGACATCTCCAACGGAGATGGCCTGAGCCCACGACTTGTACTGGGGAGTCGTGACAGCATAACTAGTGCTGCTTGGGGTTCGCCAGGTTTGGCCAACAGAAGTTGTCTTGATTGGTACAGTCTTTATCCCTATATATGAGTTTATCTGCTAACTGTCTTTCAAAATCGCCGGCAAGTTGTATCTTGTCCAGGCGTACAGCTTGCTGGGCCTCTAGTACTGATGTCCGGCTTTTTCTCTTCTTCTCTTGAATGACTGGAGGAGAAGATGGCACTGGAGAAGAGGCTTATTTGTCTGCTTCTGGTGCCTTGCATTTAGGGGGTTGGGATTTGCAAGTCAGAACGGTGATGGACGTTCTGATCTCAATGGTAAGTGCTATCTTGCTTCGTGGATGTTGCTCCCTAGTGGCCTCCACCATCTTCAGAATACGGCCGGCTTCTACAAGCCTGAAGTCGTCAAGATCGTGGACCCTCTGCGCAGCTTTCCTGGTTGCTGCATGGATGAAGGCTGTTCTCTGGAGGATTGAGATTGGTTCTCCGTTTCCTAGGATATCCAGGTCCTGGGCAAGTTTGTCCTCGATATCCGAGAGATCAAAGTTATCTCACGTAGTATCAGGTGAGTTCTTTCTTCTTGCAAGGATCTTATTAACATATATTTTAGTATATACCTCAATCGGGTAGTCTGCCTGCAATTGGGCATCTTCTACGACATCCTCTAGATAGTCTTGGACATCTGACGTAGTCAGATCGTCAGGATATGCCCTTCGGACATCGTTTGTGGCCCCTTGGAGTACTTGCCGCATTCGATGATCCTTGAACTTATCAGAAGCTCTGAGGACATCTCGAGCTAGCCGGAGATCTTCGTTTTCATCTTCTTTCCCCTCCCCCCTATTTTTATTATTGTCAGAGTCGTCTTCTTCTTCCCCTTCCCATTCTTCTTCTTCTTCTTCTTCTCCTTCCCCTTCCTCTTCTTATTCTTCCATTGCTAACTGTCGAATAGGACCCCGTTGGCGTGCCCTCGTTCTTTGTTGGTTGGTGCTTCGAGAGACGTTCTGGGATATCGTCTGCGTTTTCTGTGGCTTGTTTGGAGGAGGAGGTACTTGCTGTTTAGACTGTGCTTGCTGCTTGAGCCGCTTGGGATTTGGGGGGACTGGTATTGCAGGACCAGTACTTCTGGTTCAGTGTCCTACTTGCTGTTGCTGTTGCTGCTTCTGCTTCGCAAGTGTCAGCAAGCTTTCTTGGAGGATGGCTGCCTTCTTGGGAGCACTACGAGGCTAGTACGAGCTTGTACCATCCTCACAAATACAGGGTATATGTACTTTGCGGAGGTCGTAGCTCGAGACAACCTGGAGGTTGGATAGCCTGGATGGCTTCTTGGGAGGCATTGGGACTGCTGGAATGGGACTACGAGTTGGTTTTATGTATAAGCAGGTAAGTATGGCCTCAAAAGATGGACTATACACAAAAAGTAACAAAAGCGCGGAAAAGGGGCGCCAAGAAAGGTGGCGTTTCGACGCATTTTTACATACGCTAAATGACAATGCAAAATATGACGGTGGGTCATCACCATTGACGTCTTGAATCAGGCATGATAATTGTTCGTTCCCAATCCCAGGAAGGAGTTGCACCAAGCGGATATCGCAAGCATGTTCCAGGCGAGAGTGTTCGAGAGGCTTGTTCAAATAGAATACTTCGAAAATGGTTGAGGCTGAGATTCCACTGAGGCTGAATATGGCCGCCGTAAAATAGGCCAGCGATGGCCCCGTGAGAAGACGATCGTTGACATTCGAGTAAACAAAAATTGGATCTCGGGAATGTGCTTTTCCGCTGTCGGCGACCAAAGACTTCCCCTGCAGGTACTTTTTATAAAATCCTTCCGTATCATTGTAGACGCAATCATTAATCTCCTCGAGGATGCGTGGCTTTATATCGTCGTGGGTCTGCTCGTTGCCTTGCTGTGAGGACGAAGTAGACTTGAGTGGCGTGTCAGGTGTCACTCTCGGTCTTTTGACGAGAGTAAAGACCGCATTCCAAATGTCTGGATCAGGTGCAGGTTTTATGACTTGCTCCAGCAGCGGGATAATTGATTTGACGTTCATATCGTTTGAATCTAGTTGGGAGTAAAAGGTACCGAGATCTTCTGCCATTGTTACGAGACTGAAGAGAACGAGCTGCTGGAAAAGCTAGCAAGGCCGAGACAAGATCAAACATGAATGGAAATTTAAGGCGATAGAAACCTGCAGCCGATACTGGAGATACAGAGACTGAGGGGAAATTATTTGAAGCATTCATTATGGTAGTACGTCGTGAGCGCTGCGGAGGTTTTTTGATGGGGGGGGTGTCTGTGCCGGCGCCCTTTACTTATTATTGAAACTTTTTATTCTCCATCCTCTTTTCTCCGGTTTCTCTCTTGAAGTTTAAACATAGCAATACCATTTAATATCTATGAAATCTCAACCTAGGCTAAGAACAAGTTTATTCCTATTCCGAACTAAAAGGCTAACTAGATGCCATTAGTTTAGAGCTAAAACCAGACATGCATGCGGTAGGACCCTGGCGACTCTAACGATATGTAGTCCAACTACAGGCAGGCGGGTCTGTGCATCTCCGCCGATTTTATTCGAGCTGTCGCTGTTGTTCACGACCCATATTTGACTATGCTCACGGCATTAGACCACGTTCCGTCTAAACAGACCGCTTCCATTATTTTATCCCTGTCTCTGTCTTGGAAGTAGAGCCTGATCTCTTGCCCATTGGACCATTGAATGCTGGAGAAGCCTCCCTGGCCTGCAACTCTGGGGACGGCCGTGCGTGGGAGGACAAAGCTGTTGGTCAATACGGCTTCGACAAGGTCCCCTGATATATCTTGCCAGTAGACGCGCATTGGGGATGCGTAAATGGCCGTGATTGGTGTCCGGTCAGGGCATTCGCCTGAATTGAATTCACCTGGAATAGATGTATGTTAAAATTCTAGAAGCTGTCCTAGGTCTGATGCAACTGAAATAGCACAATTGCTTACCGAAGGACCACCTGCCGTCATCGCAACATTGCTCCCTCAGCGAAAACCGGGGGTCTTGATAATAGACACGTATGTGAACACTGTCGCCGCTGGTCCATACTGCTGCAGCAATGCTAGATCCCTTAAGAGCGGTGCCAAGTGTTGCGCCTCTCGCCCATCCATCCGACTGCGAAGGGCCGTTGCAGTATTCCTGAATCGCGTCAGATGACGGCTCTATTTGTTGTCAGTCCACTTTTGATACCATCAGTCTACATTGGTGTCATCAAATCGCCTGCCTTGTATATAAATACGTTTCTCATTAGACCACTGCACAGCGGCAATTCGAGTGGTAGGGGCAGCTTTGATTTTCAACTTGTCGAGGCTACCGAAGCGCCAGCGGCTATAAGGGGTATAGACGTAATCTTGGAGAATGTTTTGCTCAGAGAGATAGTAGATGTCGATCTAGACTCGAGGCCGCTATTAGCAAAATTTTCAACACGGACCTCGGGGAGCTACCTGCTGCCCGTTGTACCTGCCGAGCACAGCCAGAGGCGTGTACATCCTGGCTGTAAAGAGGGTTTTCGAACCGCCGCCACCGCTCCATCTAGAAGGGTCACCGCCCGGTACACCAGGATTGTATATAGCTTCACGGATCCTTCCAGCGCCATCCTGGAAGTAGACCCGGCGGGGCGAATTGCCCCAGGCGGTTGCGGCAATGGAACAACGAGGCAGAAGCCCAGGCCAGGGGTACATTTTGGCGATAAAAGCCTTGTCCGTGGTGGAGAGTTCAAAGCTCTTTTTGCCGGTAAATCCGTCGAGAGTAAAATTTGGGGAAATTTCATACATCATGATCGAGTCTGGATCAAATTCGCTGAACTGTGACGCGGAATCAGTATCGAATAAGTTGCGGTCCACAGTTTCCTTTGACCAGGAATGCGGTTTGGACATGTAGTAATCATAAACATTGGGCTTGTTCCAGGCGATACCCTTAGCAGGGGACAGGTGTTCATGGGTGCAGCCCAAAGCATGGCCGAATTCATGTAACACTGTACTCTTGAAATCTTTGAAGCGGAGGATGTCGGCGCTGATATTCATTGTAGGCTTATCACGGGGTACAGTGAAGGCGTCGGTGCCAACAGAAGACCATGAACCCCCTTTGTCGAATGCCACGCGAATCTCAGCATCGCCATCTTTAACAAACTCAAGCTTGATGTTCGCATAGAAAGTCCATGTCTTGGCGTACTGTTCGAGAAAGGGCTTATATATATGCTGACCGTCCATTAAAAGCACGCGCACAGCTCTGCCAGCAGCCCACATATGGCGAGTGGGGAGGGCAAGGCGGGTTTCGAAGCCTTCGCGCTTACTAGGGTCGTTGGCCGGGTTCTCTTTGATGGCGAGAATCTTTGCTTGACCCTCGAGGCCTGGATCCACAGGCATCTGGGTACAAATGTTGATGTCAGTGGTGCCATCAGTGGTGTTGCCAGGGATGTCGTTAGCGACGTCGTCAGTGACGTTGTCAATGATATTGTCAGACATGGTAGTCTTGTCAGAGACTTTAATATGGTGATCGTGTCTTGAAGCGGCTTCAAAGCTCGACAAAAGTATGGCTGAGGAGGCGCCTATATGTAGAAACGTGCCATGTACAAAGACCCAGAAGGAAACCCCGCACAGAGCGAGCTTTGCAATACCATATCAAGCTCTACCAGGGAACACAGAGCCAAGAATTCGGTCGGAATGGGTCGGATGGATGCAGCCACTTGTCAGGTCTAGATCGCTCCACGGCATCCACCCTGGCCTTCTTTCCTTGTACAAGGGTACCGGGGTCCAAAACCGGACAGTCGTGATTAAAATCTGATAGCGAAATCAAATATTCAAGCGTTTAAATACATATTTACCATTTTGTATGTCCACCACGAGCTGCAATAATAGCCTGAATGCGTTCAGGCATACTTTCAATATAGTGTATATAGTCCTCTAATTTTAAATTCTCCCACTCTTCCTGTATTGCCTCTGCCATCTCGCGAATAGTTTTCGGTCGGTTTTGTCGGTTTCGCAGCCTGTTTTTGAGTAGGCGCCAGACATTTTCAATTGAATTCAAATCGGGTGATGATGCTGGCCAGTCGAGCTTATAGATGCCGAGTTTTTGATAGTTGTCTGTTGTTATTTTAGCTTGATGTGGAGCAGCGCCATCCTCCATCAAAATATAATCCTGTACTAACCAAAAGTTGTAAACTTCTGGCACAATGTGCTCGTTGTATGCTTTTGTTATGATTTTGCCCCATTTTGCTGAATTCCAAACAACTAAAGGTCCTTTTTCTTTTCCTGTAATAGTTCCCTATACCATAACAAGAGAAAGCTTTCTATAGGTAGGGCGTAAACAGTCGGGGTCATATTCTTCTTGTAGACGATAAGTAATATAAAAGTTACCAGCATTTCCACCCACGTTTACCACACACTCATCAGTCCAAATGACCTTTTTCCAGTCGTCAACTATCCAGTGTGCATGAGCTAAAGCCTATTCATGACATCGTTTTTTAGCTATATTAGAAAGTCTAAAAATAATTTATTAATATAACGTGTGTGCATAGCGAGCGACACAGCATAGCGAGCGACACATCCCACCACCCACATTAACCTCTTCAACAAGATCACAATTATCTTTACAACAAAACATGCCCGCTGTACGAAATGAAGCTCAAATACAGACTGCCCTCCATACTATGCAAAATGACCCTCAGATGAGCCTTCGGTCTGCTACAGTGCTCTTCTCTGTATCATTGAAAACACTCCAGCAGCGACATAAGGGAATTTGCTCTCGTATGGAAACAATTGCCAACTCTCGAAAACTTGACCCCCTTGAAGAGCAGGTTATTGTCCAAAGGGCTCTTGACCTGTACGACCAAGGATTTTCACCAGGGCTGCGCAAGGTGGAAGATATGGCCAAGTTGCTACGCAAGACGCGTGGTGTGTCATGCGTTGGACCACGCTGGGCTTCGAACTTTATACGACGACAACCAGAGCTTCGGATGCGTTTGTCACGTCCGTACGACTACCAGAGGGCCAAATGCGAAGATCCAGAGATAATTCGCATGTGGTTCCACCGTTTTCACAACACTGTTGCGAAGTATGGGATTCTCGAATCAGATATCTGGAACTTCGATGAGACAGGGTTTTTGATGGGCCAGATCTCGTCCACCCTTGTTGTCACCTCGTCTGAAGGCCATGGAAAAGCAAAGAAAATCCAGCCTGGCAATCGGGAATGAGTTACAGCGATCCAAGCTGTACGGTCAGATGGTAAAGTCATCCCTCTATACTTGGTGGTTATGGGCAAAACTCACCTTGAAAGCTGGTACCGCAACAGCCCTTTCCCATCTGAATGGACAGTCGATCTCTCAGAAACTAGTTATACAAATAACTGTATTGGCGTTGATTGGATTAAGCACTTTGACAAGTACTCGCGCCCTCGTACGACAGGTGGGAAGCGTCTCCTGGTGCTCGATGGCCATGAGAGTCACCACTCCGCTGAATTCGAGAACTACTGTAGAGAGAACAACATCGTCACACTTTGCATGCCTCCGCACTCATCCCACCTACTTCAGCCATTAGATGTTAGGTGTTTCAGCGTGTTAAAGCGGTCATACGGCAGGGAAATCGAGAAGCTCATGCGTAACCACATCCATCACATCACCAAACCTGACTTCTTCCTCGCCTTTCACACAGCGTTCTGGGTTGCATTCCATCCTGAAAATATATAAGGAGGTTTTCAGGGGGCAGGGCTTGTCCCATTCAATCCAGAAAAGATCATTGCACAGCTCGATATCAAGCTTCGTATGCCAACACCGACTGGCCCCCCTTCTGCCCAGTCTGACACTTGGGTCTTTATGACACCACAAAATACCAACGAGGCTTCACTGCAGACAAGACACATTAAGGATTGAATTGCCAAACATCAGAACAGCTCTTCAACTGCAATTTTTGGAGCTCTCGACCAGATTACAAAGGGTGCAGTGAAGGTTATGCATGAGATGGTATTAATGAAGGCTCGGGTCAAGGAGCTTGAAATAGCAAACGAGGCGTTAAGCAAACGTTGGAGGGCTAAGAAAAGACGTATCCGGGCAGGAGGGCCACTGAGCATGCACAAAGTGACTGACATTCTGGCTGACAAAGATGTGCAGGCTCAGCTGGAGGAGGAAAAGTGATCAGGGAGTAGCCGTATGGGGAGGCGCGCAGCAGGTCTACGGCACTGTAGCAACTGCAGCAAGACAGGACACAATTCCCGTACATGTCAGGAGGATGCAGAAATGAATGAGGAATCAGATTCTGAGTAGCTCTTGTAGATTATTTCCTTTGTGGTATTGGTATCTTAGACGAAAGTTCAATTGGGGAAGTAGAGTGTGTTGCTCGCTATGCTGTATCGCTCGCTATGCACACACGTTATTTTATAGAGAATAAATTATAATAAAATATCATACCATGGTTTTTTCACTGCAATACATCTCCTGAAACCCTACTTATAGAGTGCTAAACAAATAGTATCTGGGGAGTAGTCATATTACATAGATTTTTTGATTTCTTCGTAAGTCATATGGTGAGTTTCGGCAGAAGATGTCACAAAGTCGACAAGGTGCTTTCATTCTGGTGTCACGGCCGACTACGGTCGGCGATCTGGGTGCCGTAGGCGTCGGTCGGGGCAATGGTCAATGTCGTCTGGCCGA
>JAJDMY020000889.1:0-81378 GCA_022345705.2 Sabuloglossum arenarium
AAATACCCAACCCCCCACCCCCCCCCCCCCCCCCCCCCCCAAAAAAAAAAAAAAAAGAAGAAAAAAAAGAAAGGAGGCTTCTGCGCCCAAAGACGTTAGGTGCGCATGAAGCATTAGAACGTTGATACTACAACTTCAGTGGATATCTTCAGGACAAAGCAATGTTTATTCGATCCCGAGAAATCGTAGGGGGTAATTCATATTCATGAATGAAGTTTCAGAAACTCTTCTCCAGTTTGCCTCTTCTGGAGAGAAACTTTACACATTTCCGTGCGGGTTAGCAGCACTGGGTACGAACCCCTCCCCCCCCCCCGGGGGGGGGGGGGAAGAACTCGAGAATAATATGAAACATTCATAGCGTGTCGGCCTAGGAAAAGAAAATATATATCTTGCTGATGGTTGCTAGGGAGAGAAAAGAAGAGGAAGGAAGAAGCTGACGTGTATCATGTCCCCTCAACTAGCCATGCCAAATTCACCATTGATCACAGATTTAAGGTCCATCTTCAACGCAAGAAAATAAAAGACTTTTTATATTATATTGCTCTGAAAGACCTTAGAGATGGGATGGGAAGTATCCGCCAGCATCTCATGTATAGCCTCCGGAAAACGAGGGGGGTTTCAAGGGTTCTTCTCCCCCTGTATCGTGGCAACTACCTTTCTCGAGTGCTTCGCGGCGCGGAATTCTAGATACCAGATCCCTTGCCATGTGCCTGTTGCCAACTTGCCATCTTTAATCGGAATGGTCACCGAGGCTCCTATAAGTGCAGATTTGACATGTGCCTGACTTCGCGTTAGTCCAATGCCACCAATATATCAGCTTCCAAGAAACAGTTTGGTGTAAAAATAAAAAAAACAAAAAAACAAAACGGAGGAAAATTGCAGCAGCGTACAGGCATATCATCCGGCCCCTCTGCCGAATGCCTATACAAGCTCCCCTTCCGATCCTCCGGCGCAATCCTATCCAACGCATCACTCATGTCCGCCCTAACATCCTCATCCCAATTTTCATTCAACGACAACGCACACGACGTATGCTGTATAAACAGATTCAACAACCCGATCCTATAATCACGGAGCTCCGGGAGACTATGCTCAATCGTATCTGTGATTAGGTATGAGCCCCGGCTCTTCGAGGGGAGGTTGATGGTCTTTTGGAACCAAGATGAAGACATTGTTGATGCGGAATGTGGTGGCTTGATGTTGGAGGTTATGAAGGCCCGGAGAGGGAGTTTTAGGAGGCCGATGAAGAGGTTGGGGAAGAATGCGAGGATGAGAGCTGCGAGGAGAAGGAAGATGAGTATTGTTGGATTTGAGTTGGTTGGAGATGGCGGGGGCATTTATTTTCGAGAATTGTCGTAGTGCGACGTCATTGTTCCCAAGCGATGCGATAATAAGCCGTTGGGAATAATTGGTGTAGCTAAAATTTCTAACGTTTATCGGCGTAGCACTCGATGCTCTGCAGATACTCTATATCTCAAGAGCATTTTCAAGGTCATCATGTAAATGAAGTCCCAGAAAATATTGGCAAAAAAGGGGTATCAATAATATCTTTTAGTACCTTTCTATTCCCAGGGAAGGGTTCTAGCTATACACCACCTCGAAGACCGAACGACATAAGCAATCCTGAAACGCCACCAGACCGGTGTAGATGCTCGAAAAAAGAGTAGAGAGAAGGACCAGATGCATCCCGGTAGTTCCTACAAGAATCCATCCTCACCGCATATCCACAGAGCAGCATATCGAACAATCCATCCTCTTCCTATACACACCACCTAATTATCCGAGGGCATCCGCATATAATAGTCGATTGCAGCACTGAACGCCGCAAACCCCGCGCATCCCACAGCTGCAGCCTGAGGTCCAGCCTTTGCAGCTAATATTCCGCCCGTGATACACCCAGCCGCTACACCGTTCGTGAGATCGTTCTTCGCTCGGTATCCTTCAATCACGCACTCAGTACCGCTATACACCGCGCCCACGAGCGCAAAGTTCTTGGCTGTGCTGAAGGAGCGGGAGCCCATGTCCTTGAAGCCCTTTCGGAGCTGCTCGCGCAGGGGAAGGTCGGCGAGATGAGAGCCTTGGGCGGACATTGGGGTGTCATAGGACATCTAAGATTTTGCGGTAAGTGTTAGTTACTTGTAGTCATCGTTGTCTAACAGCTTCGGGGTTGGTGATCTGGGTAGGTGGTGAGAGAATCGTACTGAAGACATGAAAAGTCCAAATGCGCCTCCGAGAGCAAAGCCCATTCCACCGGCTATGACAACTTTAGCAACGCATGACTCCATTGCTGTGCGCATCTGTAGTGAGGCATAATGACTGTCAGAAAACCATATCCATTCAAATCTCACTTCTCATATATGAGATCGGTGGTAAACCTTACAGTTCTTTCGATCATCTGTTGCTGCTGCTCTGGTGTCATCCCGCCATCCCCTCCACTTCCTCCCATACCGAGCCCGCCCATGCCGAAGCCTCTGCTGCCATTGGGGAAATTCATCCTGCGTTCGTCGACTGGTAATAATTCGATGGAAGATTTTTTGATTTCTCCGGTTTCTTTTTCGGAGCCGGGTAACGGATAGGGGTACTGCTAAAAAGATTTTTCTATTTTTGGTTCTTCAAGGAGGTCAATAAGGAAAAGTAATCCTGTTTAGTTGTATTTTAAACTGTTTTATGAAGCGTTATTATCCCAGAGGCTCATTTTCTTGGTTAATTTCAGTTCAACACCCATAAGCGTGAACAACTACTGTCTACTCTGGGTCAGAGCTTACTCTAAATCATCGTCTATACTGCTAACATAGCTACACGAGCCAATGACTTCTGTTGATCCCCATCCCAGAAAACTAGATCTTGGATTCTGTAATTATCATCTATCGGGAACGAGTATCGAACGTGATGTTTTACCGTTGGTAATGAGCCGGGAATGAATAGCGACAACAGGATTCGGGACCAACCAGCATCAAACGATGATAATATTGAGAAGGACTTCAAAAATTGTACAAATTATCTTGCGATACAAGCAGGTAGTATTTGTCGGTAATGACCGCCAACGTATGTATGTGCCATCGACAGGTATCAACCATCCCAAAGAACCCCTAAAATCTCCAGGGCATGGGACCACCAGTATCATCTAGTATCGCCTCACTGTCCAGCCACCTAGCCGGCTTTTGTAAGGAACACATGGACATATATCCCCCGAGCCTGACTATGCTCAGCCAAGGAACCATCATCTACAAGATGAACCCTACCGTCTACTGTTGCTCAGGATACAGGTCCTCCTTCAGGCTAACACCAAGCTCCTCTCGTAGGTCCTTGAGCTCTGCTAGATATTCTTCATATTGTCCCTTGTTCTCGACCTTGGCTTTGATGCCTGTGGTTGATTGACGCCATGTTAGTAGAAGGTCGAAAAGTTGCGATATGCCCAATGCAGTAGTTGATATGCTAGATGGAAAGAGTACCTTCAAAAATCCGGACTGCTGTGGGGAAATCATTTACTCTCCTTGCAGCCTTGAGAGCGGCTGTGACCACTGAGGGTGATGGAACGAGATCGTAGGCGAAGGCATTATTGAGGTTCCGCTGTCGAACAATAAACCGACTGATGTTAGCCGTAAATCGTCATGGTAGCCAGTTGAGGGGTAGAAAGTCCAAACCTGAAGTTCAAAGACGTCTTGGACGTTCTCGAATTCCTTCTCATATCTGCGATAAAGTAATCAGTACCTTTGTGATAAATTTTCGAGTTTCGCAAGAACCGAGAAAAAGCCTCAGAACCTCCGTCTCATGGCGCACTGCAGGTCAATTGCATAACAACGGGGCGAAACAGCAGATCCATACCTGGCAGTAAATTCCTCGAAGCTCTCTTCAGCATGTGTGCCACTCGACTGCCTCCTTACACCTGTGCTGAAATTGTTGCTTCCATGCGCGACGCCGAACGCAGGTACAGCGACTGCCGAGCTCGACACTGACGAGGCAGTTGGCACACGCCGGGCGGTGTAGGAGGATCTGAAAATGGTTGAACTAGACGAGCGAGCAGCGAGACGGAGGAGAGAGGTAGACGACATTAGGAAAATTGGTGTCGAGGAGCTTCAATGGTCTGGAGAGACAGTCTCAGGCAGGTACTTTGCGAAAGATCGAGGTTTCGAGTTCGGTGTCGGAAGGGGAAAGGAACCAGTGGTTGGTTGAGTCTCGCCTCGCAGTATTTCAAGGCACGAGTCGAGTAGACCAAGTCCCGCGGATTTCAGCTCAAGAAACACCAACACAAAGAAGATCGAGATATTTATAATCTTATGATTATAATCTTATGATTGGCCTTGTATGTTTCTGCTTGTATGCACATGGTGTTCGTAGTCCAACAATCCGGAGCCGCATCGTGGCTTACTCGTAGATGTATGATTCGTACGCTGCGTACTCCGTACTTGCAACAACGGGCTCAGCTCAGTCCGTGTCCCCCTTTCTTTTTCCTCGCTATTATTTTTTTCCTCAGACCCGAAGCATCCAACTATTCTGCCTTCCACCATCCCTCACTCTACCTAATACATGTTCTGATTCTTGACATTCGGATCATTCGGTTCTCTTCTTGTCGCTCATTTGACCAAGTCCAGACTGCTTGGGTCTATTCTTTCTTGTCGGCGGCGTTTTTGTTTGCGCTAGAACTCATTATTACGCGTCTAATCCATTCCCGACGGCCTTGACACAAACCTATTGCGACTTCGTGGCTGATCAACATGTCTTCCGAGCTTCTCAAATCAGTTCCTCTCCCAACAATCGACCGACCCTTTGGGATCCATCTATGGCCAGTGTTCGATAAGGCCTTCTCGTCAGTGATGGGTTACTCTCCACAGGACTTCCGGTTTGTGCAAGGAAAGACACCCATGTCGACGTTTGCAGCAGCAGTTGCCATGATTGCGTCATACTACATCGTCGTTCTCGGCGGGCGAGAGCTCATGCGCGACCGAAAGCCGCTGAAGTTGAATGCCCTCTTCCAAATCCACAATGTATACCTCACGTTCATAAGCGGAGCTCTGTTGGCACTGTTCCTTGAACAGCTTGTGCCAACAGTTTGGAACCGTGGGATTTTCTACGCCATATGCCATCGAGATGGCGGGTGGACAAAGGAATTGGTTATCCTATACTACGTACGGTTGTCTCGCTGAGCCATTGTGCGTGAAATATTGACATGTATTAGCTCAATTACCTTACGAAATACATCGAATTGATTGACACCGTGTTCCTAGTCCTCAAGAAGAAGCCTCTTAGTAAGCTATAGCATTCGCGATACTTAGACGCCTGTTAACAAGAGTTTAGCCTTCTTGCATTGCTATCACCATGGAGCTACAGCATTATTGTGCTACACTCAGCTCATAGGTCTCACCTCTGTCTCCTGGGTTCCGATCACACTCAACCTTCTGGTACACGTGGTGATGTACTGGTACTACTTCTTGAGCTCCAGAGGGATTCGAGTTTGGTGGAAGGAATGGATTACCCGCCTACAGATTGCTCAGTTCGTCATCGACCTTGGTATTGTTCCACCTTTATTCTCCTTTTTTCGTTAATATGAAGGCTACAGCGTGGCTCATAGATAATCCTAGGTTTCGTCTACTTTGCGTCCTATACTTACTTCGTAAGCACCTACTGGCCATGGATTTCGAACGCTGGCGAGTGTGCTGGTGAAGAATTCGCAGCGTTTTCTGGTATGGGTATATTAAGCTCCTACCTGTTACTCTTCATTTCCTTCTACTTTGCCACCTACAAAAAATCCAGTAAAGGACGAAAGGGCGCAACTGCACAAGCAACAAAGGCACCTGAGAAATTGGCCGCCAATGGCAATGGTCACATTAATGGCGTATTGAAGGCTAATGGGACTGCGAACGGAACCGCAAACGGAACTGTAAATGGAACCGCAAATGGGACTGCGAATGGATATCTGAATGGGAATGCGAACGCAACGGGCAGAGGCAGAAGTCCTAACGGACCAGTCACCCGATCCCGAAAGGCTTAAGTAGCCAAGAGTTGCCAGGAATGACAAGTTATAGGATTGGGAGGTGCTTTGTAAATCAGCCGCATGGATCCTACAGTACCGTAGTCGATGATATTCCAGTCAAGCAGGCGGTGGTGATATGAGGGTATGGGCAGGAGATAGGGTCATGAATGTTTGTTTTGAGTTTCAAGCAGAACCGCATTTGACTTGTGTGCATGCACACAAGTCTGAGAGTGTTGGCCATGACTGCATAAACTTTTTTTTTGGTGCACGTTATTCTCTGTAAATGTTCTCTTATCACGATTTGAATTGCTTGCCTCTTGTCTCGTCTTCGCCGGCTGATGTACGTTTTTTTATGGTATCTTTCCCAAATTCGCCACATTGCTAGCCGCAAGGTGAGGAACAGGGTGGCGTGAAAGGGGAAGAATTGTTGATATAATGCATAATCCATAGAACAGTTTTCTAGAATGCCCCTCCTTCAAAACGTCGATCCTGAATCTCAAACTACGAAATCTGTAACTATATCTCTAATTTTGGGTTTTTCTAAATCTAGAACGAGATTTGTATGACATGAAGCCAATGCTCAGCCACCTCATCCAACCCGCCTCCTTGCGCTTTTGAACATCCTCACAAACTTACCCCATTCCTCCGCCTGCTCCTTGGGCACCCAGCAGCTTGTCACCTCCTTAAGTACAGTGCGCTCCGGATGCGACACGAGGTTGGCGTGCGAATGCGGAAGTAAGAGTCGCAGCTAAGGGGAGCACGTTTTCTTTCGGGTTAAAAGTGAGTTTGTAAGATAGACTGGGATCTTCGTCGTTACAAATGCTGGCATATCCCGAATCGGCGCGGGCGGGGTTGTCGCGAAGGCGTTGGAGTTGATGAGAGGTGAATGACCATTTCTGTTGAAGATAACTTCTACTCGCCTTGTAGATAAGGTTTAGGCCGAATCTCATTGTGATCTCCTGCTTCTTGGCCGTGGGAACTCTTCCAATCCTCTTTATTAAGCCTGGCAGAGGCCCGCACGTAGCAAAACATCTTTGGAATTCAATCTCATCAGTCTTCCGAACTTTGAGGACGGTCCCGAGCTCCTCGTTGAATAATGCTTCTATGACACCACGTGTACCGGCGCTCCGTGCCAGATCATCCAACATGATCTCTAGGCCAACACGTCCAGCAAACATCATCTCAACAGGAGTGGTGAAAAGCCCACCGTCTAATCGATCGTGATATGCCAGGACAATGTCAGACTCATGAAATTGTTCAACGGCGTCGAAAAAATCTTTCAGAAGCTCCACGTCATGTATGTCTGGCGCCTCATCTCCAACCTTGCCAAACACCTGAGCAAGAGCGGATCCACCAGGGCTTTCTTCCCCTCAGCCAGGTCAACGAAAAGCAGCACCGTCCCCGCGATACCTTCAGCTCTTCGTAATGCGGGAGTCCATGTCCCCATGATCTCTGCAACCGGAGCAAAAGCGGATATCATGAGTGTAAGGGCAGCCGTGACTTCCTTCGACTCCTTCGACTGCTAGTCTGGCCACTTCATCTTCATGCGGCCTACTTCAGGGCAGTCGAAACCGGAAGTCGAGTTGGTAGAGTCGAATTCGACTGCCCCGAAGGCGTGTGCTTCAGACTTTGTGCTGTGAGTGTGTTATCTTTCTGTAATAACCCCACACCCTGGGAGGGCGTTTTGGAAGTCTCCTGGAGACGTACTCGAAGGATTATTGGTCAGGTTTAGGCTGCGTGGGGACCTGGGCAAGCATTTAAGCCAGCGGGCAACTTTCCATAGCATTAGTCCACCATATCTCAGATATTTCTCCCATCTAGTAAATAGGCCTCGAGAAGCCATCGAAATACTACCTTGGCATATCTAAAGACGAATGTGGTGTGCAGCTTGAATATAGCTCGCATTATTGGATTAGGGGTTGACCGTCGGGAGTGGCTCCAGAGCGAATGCAGTCAAAGCTTCTTAGCCTGTTGCCAAAACACCCTCAGTGTGCTCTAAGGGCTTCCTAAATGTCTTCCGGCTTAGTGATGGTGCTATTCGTTATTGTAGGCAGGTAGTGGGGCTTGGGGGTGCTAGTCGCGTATCACCTGCGCTATTAATCCGCTGGCACCATGAACCTGACGCCCAACTGCTCCCCAAACATTCTCCGGAGCCCTCCCAAAGGTCCTCTGATTGTGAGGAGCAAATTCGAAGATGCAATGAGCCCTACTGCGTGCAGTTGGAGGCAGGGTTTTTCCGGGCAGTCGAATTCGACTCTACTAACTCGACTTCCGGTTTCGACTGCCCCGAAGCAGGTCGCTCTCTTGAGCTTCGCAGCACCAGATCTGAAGCGGACTCATGCTTTTATCCGCATTTTCTACTTCCCGCAGCTCGAAGATGGGTGCCTAGTCCAGCATCATGTACCAGCTCAGGCAAAGCATTTGATAAACCCCCAGGACCGACAACATGGATCATTCGAATTGGGTTATTCTCACCTAACGATGTGCAGGCGTCGATCGCCATTTGTGCTCTCCGTTGCATTTCGGGATTTCCTCGCTGAACGCTCGCGAAGTCTAGCTCCACAGAGCTCTTGCCTGACATTATACTGGAGGCAGCTCCACCCCCCAAGCCTATAAGCATTGCTGGTCCACCAAGCACAATCACATGTGATCCAGGTTATACAAGTCGTGCGTCTTTTTTGGCATGCTGCGGCCTGACCCTACATCACTAGCAATTAAAATAGGCTTGTGATAACCCCTGAACTCGTCTTGAGCACCATCCACGGATGATACCTTTATCAACAAAGTTCGAAAATAGCTAGCTGTGCATAGCTGGCCAAACTCATTGTTGAGTGAAGCACTGCCGATTGGAGCCTCGAGCATAAGATCCAAACTACTGGCAATATGTCCCGGCTTTCCTACATCAAGCTCCCAAGACTGCTAGTGACCGAGAATAAGCAAATCTGACACGCTGAATCCGGACAATCCTGCTTTGGGCTTCGAGCCTCTACCAACGGCACCCTCATCGCGGATTTCGCCTCCTGATCCCGTTGCTACTCCTGGGAAAGGAGCTACAGTAGTAGGATGGTTGTGCGGTTCAACCTTTGCCAAAAATGTACTCGTTCCTTTGTTTGCACCCACTCCCCGGATTCATGGTTGGGCGCCCAATAACTAGCAAGCTCACCCTATAGCACAGCTGCATTATCGCTATACGCACTGATGGTATATCTTGGATTCTTGTTGTGCGTGTATCTGATCATGTCGAAGAGGCTGCCGGGCTTTCTGAGACTATTGATATTCCATTCAGTATTGAATTGCTTATGTCTGCAATGCTCGGAATTTACTTGAGCAAACATAAACAGTTCGACGTCGAAGGGGGACCTTGGGCATGGTCCAAGGGGTGAGAACGCTTGCGCGGGGTGGTCGGTTTTCGAGTCATCGAGGGCAAGACCCAGGGAGTCGTTCGCTTCCTGTAGAGCTTCGTGGGGATTTATTCCTGGAACGTAGAGAGGCACAATAGCTGCTGGCTGGGGTTTGTGATCTGCAAACATTGCAGAGAGATCTGGTCGTGTGGAACTGACCGTCTACCCAGCTAATGTCAGCATATGTGAGTGGCCTTGCAACGCCACTGGAGTAAAAGGAGATCTGAATTTGTATGTAGGTATATTGGTGAATTAGGTGAAGTCTGGGTCTCAAGCTCCTTGAACGAGATAGACGTAGACAATTTAACGAGTATGCGACGATCAGCCTGTTACATACTTAACATACCTGTGTCATGCGGTCATGAATCAAATAGAATTCCCTCTATTTCAAAAGAAGAGTCGAAAAGTGAGCGATATCAACACCCCACGCTCAATCTGCTTCACAACCCCTTCAAGTCACATGTGCAATACTTGTCGCTTTGGAGCTCCATGGAGAAATTGTTCCAGCGCGCCACAAGACATAGAAGAGCCTTGAATTTGGGTTTTGTGTTGGTCTAAGGCAATTCAGTTAGACATATGACAAAAGGGAAAAGCTAGGAGTAAATTCCTCAGTACCTTGAGGTCTCAAAAAGGTCCGCAAACTCCTTCGAACCATGATCCCGCACATCAAGAGAGCCAATCCCGAGCTGCTCCAATATCATTCTCCCTGGGGCGGATCTAGATGGAAGATGTGGACCACCCTCTCCGTCCACATAATACACCCATTTGCCACTTACCGCCGTTACTTTGGCGGCAAAGGCATCCGCATCTAGCACAGAGTTTATTGACTCCTTCAATGCAGCGAGTCGGAAGTGTGAGAAGGCTGAGGAGCCAGGCAATGCAAGATATTTGTCTGAGGGCATTTTCTCTGATTGCTGACACGCAATGTGGTTGTAGAGCGGAAGTTTACGCTAGGCGTTTGAAAAAAGCTGGTATGCTATAAAAATTTCTGCGACTTATGTATGCACTTGCGTTCAGATGCTTCATTCGATTTAGTTTTTATATTGATATCTTATCCTCCTTAGTCACTCTCGTCATATTCGTCAAAATCAAACTCTTCTTCATCGTCGAATTGTGCATCATCCTCATGATCCATCCGTTTAAGTTCGAGCATCATCGCTGCCACCCGTACATCGTTCATATGCTCATCATTCCCGGAATCTTTGAGCGTCTCCTCGCCAACGTTGTCGCCTCCATTTTTGCCAATAATATCCTGAATTTCAGAGCCGGCGACGCGATAACAACCCCCCCCTCTTTGAGCAACCATAGTCCGAATTTCGCTTCCCAATTGGAAATCCTTCCGCATGGCATTGGTCGGCAATTGTGCTTGGAGCCGTGAGTTTTCGTCAAACTCATCTGGCAATTTCAAGATTTCTGTGAACTCAAGATCAGATGGGATCTTGCCTTCCCTGATTGTTCTGATCTTTGCTCGCATGATCGTCTTAGCTTTTGCCCAAAGACCATTCAGATACCAGCCATCCCAGTACTAAATCATCAGCGCGGTCAGCTGTAGATACTCCATAGGTATTGGAAGCGCAAGATCTCACGTCACAGTGGGTTCGCAAATTCTTTGCGTCCGATAGTAGCCCCTTTATCAAGGGGTCAGTGATATCGCAAACTTGCCACACTTTACCGTCTAACTCGATGTGCCGACCATCAAAAATGTGGCTCTGCAAATTCCGGCGTTTTCCCTTCATATGGCGTTGATATTTAACCCTCTCATCCTGCCACTGCCTTTCCTTGTCGAATATCTGGAAGGATATGCTCTGGTAGAAGCGATATTTGGGGTCGGATCGTGGGTCTACACCGAGCTTCACAATAGTATCTCTCCACGGTCCAGAGCGGAACATATATCCAACATACTGAATAGCGTGCTTTATAATATATTGGCTGTCAGGATTGGTAAAACGGTTTAAAAGTGCGCGGCGCGTCCAAAGAGGACGTTCCTCCATCAGCTTGGTAACCCGACTGATGGTATCTCGTATCCCAGGATCAAGTGTCGCAGGGCTGGGCACATCAGTGGGCGGTGCACCTGGTACGACGTCGACATCAGCTGGAACTATATGTGTTGATATTTTTGGCGGCGCTTGGTCGTTTACTACCTCAGGCCGACCAGCGCTATCAACCGTGTATCTGACGCCTGGGTTTTGCCGGTAGCTAAGAAGCGCACCCGATATCAGCATGGATGCTAACTCTGGACTTCAGCAAGCATACTTGTAGTTGAATGATACATGTGATCGAGCAAAAGATGGTGGTGGAATAAGGTCAGTGTTTTGTTTTACGCCCTTGCTGGGATTGATCTTGAAATCCTTCAATTTCTCATCTAGTGATCGAACCGTCAGATTTGAACCTCACCAAGCTCTGTGCTAGGGAGGAATCTCACATTCATAGGTGAGAACGGAGTCTCTCATCTTCTTCATAAAGTCGCTGTTGGCTGTGGAATACTGGAAATCAGATAGGTCTATGCCGCGTGAGTTTCCGGTTCTCCTGTAATCTGTTATGTAACTTACCTCGAAACCTGTGGGTTTGATCGATGGTGCCAATTGGTTCAATTTTATACCTGCCTGCATTGTCTTGCATGCTTTGATACAGGTAGCCAGCCTCACTATCTTTCAATGATGCTCCGTCTGGTGCTCCAGATGGTATTGCAGTAAGATCCGCCCCGCTCCTGCCCAATGAGCCTCTCTTACGCTTGCGTCCAATCCTCTTTGGGACTGCGATTTTAAGTAGGATGTTATCAGTCTTTATGTTCTCTGAGAGTACGGGTTTGCTCATCGGGTCATCAGGTCGAAGGTACAATTCGACTGGTCGGCCGACTTTATTAGTGTTGACTAGCTGGAAGATGACAAAGTAAGAAATCTAACAAAACAAAGGATTTCGAGAAACGCCTGAGCATATAAACAAGGTGATATGGCACTGCCTACCTGTTCGATTCTCTTGCTGCCACCAAATGTTTTAAGACCCTTGTCAATGTCTTTTATAATAAACGGGTGCTCTACACAGACAAAAGATCTCATTGGTACAGGATACCATGGGCTCGTATGCTCGAGAGCTTGTTGACTCCCCGCATCACTATCGTACTCCATTGTATATTCAGCAGCACAAGGCGCTGAGGAAACAAAGTTATTTCCGAAGATCTGAGCCGCATGGTCCGAGCTTCAGATTCGTTCCGCAGAGGTCACCTGATCTAGAAGGTTTTGGCAATTGCGTAAGTCAAATAGCCATCTATACACACTTGTACCGAGTAACACCGTGAGATAGGTAGAGCCCTATGCGTATAAGCCCAGTTAGGATATCCTCTGTATCTGTGACATATTGTCTCAAATGGCAGGAGAACTGGCTCCTTATGTAATCGGTGGTGATTAAAGCACAGAGGAGCGTTGTTGTGCTGCAAAACTTGTAGCTCATTGGCTGCCGCCCCGCAGAAATTCTAATTCCATCGCCTAGCGATCTACGGTGCCGTCAACAACCGTCGACCTACCGACGCTCAACAGATCCTGTTGCACAAGAGTCGGGCAAGAGTCGTGGCTGGCTTGTAATCGGACTTGAGTTGAGTGCATTGCCAAGCCATTCGCGGCCGCACGTTACGCTACACAGAAGAAGAACGTACTTCAGCAGGGCGACCCCTTACACCCACCATATTGAAACCGTTGGTGATCAACGACAGCTAAACAACCCCACGCTTGTCACCCCGCGTATCCATCAACCTTATCCGTCTATACCGCTTCACATCGAGTTCACCTCGCGGTAGAAAGTCTGGGAGACTCAATTTCCTTCCGTCGGATAAGGTTGAGGCTCTGCTGGTTAGCAGGCCAGTAGTCCTGACGTCCTACAAGCCTGGAAGCTCTGCTCTATCCCGGGACATCCTTCTATTTCGAATGACATATCAACACTTAACTTGCCGTTAATTTCAAAGATGAAAGGCTTTAGGCAAAGAGTTGTAGGTCTCCTCATGGTCTTTCGCTTTCCGTGAAGAAGCTCATCTCCGCTTCGGATTGAATCGCAAATGCCTTTCGATTGCGTGAATTGAAAGTCTGCTAACATACTCAGCACGAGCAGCTCTCACGGGCCAAGGACTCGAACAAATCTTCGAAAAAAAAAGACTCCAGTTCCGGTGCCTCGTCACCATCCTCACAGTCTTCCAGCGCTGGCGCCGCAGCTCACGCGCAGACACCCACCAGCTCAAATCATCCAACCCCAACATCTTCTACCACGACACTGAATGAATCCAGGAATAAGCCATTACCGCCCAGCGAGAATGGGCCTGCTACTGGGAGCTCCCATCCATTACAGGGGTCGGGAACGGGTCCTTTGTTAGGGTCAGCGCCAACATCGCTGCCACAACATCATATCGGCAGCATTGGTGTTTCTGGAATCCTTGGCAGCTCCAGCGCGCCAACGAGACATGGAGGACATTTACCACCCAGCGTGATCATCAGTCCCAGCGCACCGGTAAGTCTTCTATTTTCAACAACTTTTTGCTCAGCGTTGGGGGGACAGAGATCAATGACTATGCACTTCCACTTCTCGTACGGTGACTCAGGGCTTAGCTAACATATCATTTCAAAATCTAAAGCATATTCCTCCTCCTGGCGCCGCTGAAACCATGCCACACGATCTCGCCCCCCCCAAAGCGGGCCAAAAGTCACTCCTTTTTGACCGCCTGCAGACAACCCCAAGAGACCCTGCCATGCCGGAAGGACTTAGAACCCCAAGGCGGCAACACTCGTCACGATTTGATATCTCTCCGCAACGGGAGTTAGATAAGCTTCCGGGATTTCACGAAGTCCCTCCCAATCGGCGTCAAGATCTGTTTATGCAGAAGATCGATCAATGCAATGTGATCTTTGACTTTAATGACGCTAGTGGGGATATGAAGTCTAAGGAGATCAAGCGATTAGCACTCCATGAGCTACTCGACTATGTCGCCAATAACCGACAGGTTATCACAGAACCGATGTATCCGCGCGTGGTGGAGATGTTCAGCAAGAATCTCTTCCGGCCCATACCCCCCCCTGTGAATCCTCAGGGTGAAGCTTTTGACCCTGAGGAAGATGAGCCTGTTCTCGAAGTTGCCTGGCCACACATACAGGTGGTTTATGAGTTCTTTTTAAGGTTCATCGAGAGTCAAGATTTCAACACAAACATTGCCAAGGCATACATTGATCATCAATTTGTTCTTCAGGTGAGTTGCGCTTTGCTGACAGATTAGCCTTCAGTTAACGGCAACGCTAGCTGCTCGAACTCTTTGACTCCGAAGATCCTCGAGAACGTGATTTTCTCAAGACCACATTGCATCGGATATACGGGAAATTCCTAAATCTTCGCTCCTACATAAGGCGGTCGATCAATAATGTGTTCTTCCAGTTCATTTATGAAACTGAGAGGTTCAACGGTATCGCAGAGCTCTTGGAGATTCTAGGGTCAATCATCAATGGTTTCGCACTTCCACTGAAAGAAGAGCACAAATTGTTCTTGACACGGGTGCTAATCCCACTGCATAAAGTCAAGAGCTTGAGCATGTATCATCCGCAATTGGCGTACTGTATCGTTCAGTTTCTGGAAAAGGACTCTGCGTTAACTGAAGAGGCAAGATAACATTCAAAAGACAAGTCTTTTATATGCTGATTATTGGTATAGGTAGTATTGGGTCTGCTGCGGTATTGGCCGAAAGTCAACAGCACAAAGGAGGTTATGTTTTTAAACGAGGTTGAAGACATATTCGAGGTTATGGACCCAGCAGAATTTGCGAAGGTACAAGAGCCATTATTCCATCAATTGGCCAAGTCAGTAGCCAGTCCTCATTTCCAGGTATGGTCTGCCTTTAATTTACTTCTCCAATGGTACATTATTCATCTCTACTACAGGTAGCTGAGCGAGCTCTCTACTTCTGGAATAATGAATACTTTTGTAACCTAGTCAGCGACAATGTGGAAGTCATACTGCCGATCATGTTTGCACCACTATACGAGAATTCCAAAGGACATTGGAATCGGTGAGTCCCCTACGGTGTGCCCCAGGTCCAACTGCTTCGTCATCTGATAACGTTTAGGACTATCCACGGCATGGTCTACAATGCTATGAAGCTGTTTATGGAAATCAACCCTCAGCTATTCGATGATTGCTCACATGAGTACAACCAAATTCAGGAAGGCGCCGCTCAGCGGCAGCTTGATCGAGAAAATACCTGGAAGATTATTGAAGAGCAGGCCAAACGAGGTAAACTTGCAACTGCTAAAGGCTCAAATTCACGGACAACAGGATCTCAACCGAAAATTCCAAAGATTGGCTCTCCGATGCGTGTTGATGAGGTGGACCCCATTACTCAGGACAGCCAGAAAAGACTGGACGCGCTGAAGATTCAAGACGAGGCAAACGCGCGAGATTATAGAGACGGAAGGGAACGGCGCACAAAAGATCATGATAGGCAGAATTCGGTAGGCTCCTCCAGAAGCCAGCGATGATTAATATTGGATTCACTTCTGCATTTCATTCATGATCATGTTGAGACTTCGTTTTGAGTAATGCTTGCCTCGTGTCTGGCTTACATGAGGCTTATGTCTCAACTACAACAATTTTATCACATTTTCTTTAGAGAATTTTCTTTGCCAAGTGCGTGCTTGCGTGCGTTATTTCTGACTTGTAACCATCATCCGTTAATACCAGAGGCGTCGTCATCAGCCGGATGACAACAATAGACTCCAGCGCTCCTCGAGCGGCCGAGAGAGGAGTCACAGTCTAGGATCGGCGAGTGCTGTGGCGACCCGGCCAACTTCCGGACACGTCCGGCATAATTCGGGCAGTAGCATCCCCAAAGCTTAGTTACTAATGGATATGGGCCCACATTGTACTAGACATAAAGGGAAGGGCAATGTGGTTGATGAAATCCTTGATATTCTTGAGGGTCTGGAGGAACATTCATCGGTTTTTGGATTTCTCTGCTGCGTTTTCACTTGTCACAGCTGCGCGAATAGACAGCCAGGCAACCTGGCCGGGATAGTGTTCCATCACATTTCCCTTGTTCCCCTTGTTCGATGTCTTGCTCGCCTCCGCTTTGTTTCCAGGATTGAGCAATCAACACAGTAGTGATGGTAGTTAAGGAAAATTCTTGCGGGGAACAAAGGGTTTGTTTTATTTCATGTCTCAATCTTTCCTTTTACTCTCTCTGATTTGAAGGTATGGAAGTCGGAATTACCGGATGGCGTATCACTATTCATCGCCACCATTCTTAGCTAAAGTGGCGAGAATTTAAAAGATGAAACTTGTCTCTGCTCTCTGCTTTGCCATGCTGTGAGTTTGCAGTCTATGAAGGTGAGAACTGGTATTCGAGATCTTGGTTCTCAGACTGAATCGTGTGTAAACCCTGAAACACAGATGGCATTATAAGTAATAACCCAGGAATCAGGAAACAGCCGATTCCCAAGTTTTCCCTCGCTATATAATGTTCATCTCTTCTCTAATGGGACCATCGCGAGTCCCCACAACGAGTCGAGAGCGAGCCACTTCCACGGAACTCCGCTGTAGATACGTCGCACTGACGGGGCAATTGTTGAAGTTAGGTGACCGTGATACCACTCCAACAGGAGGGGGGGGAAAAAAAATGAAACCAAAAACTCTTAAAACGACCCAGTCCAGAAGTGAGCCAGCATCGCTTGAAGGAGAGAAGGATCACTTGGGAGCGATGAACCACTCGACCATCTCAGCTTTTTTGCACTAGGGTGGCATTTAAGTCGGTCTATGTATTAATCGTGCTTCTTAGAGAAATAGTTCGCTTTTCCTGGTAAGGTGGGCATTGTGGTGGATAACAAAGTCGCGCCGCAAATACACAAAAACCCAATCCACTGCGCCGTACTGCGTTGCCGGGTCGCTGCATCTGTTGTTCAACTTATATTTGAAATGCAGTTCATGATCTAGTATAACAATGACTCGGGAAATAGAATCACTGGTATTTACTCTCCCATCAGAAATAATGCTATGCTGATTTTACCAGCAACTCCTGGAAACCGCATCGAAAGAAACCCGAGCACCAACGATTTGTAGTCATACGTAATCACAACGTTAAGGTTGGTGCTACAATTTTCCACTTCTAATCCCAGCTTGATCGCCAGCCTTACGCACTTGGCAGAAAGAACGCCGGTGTACCCCTAAACCAAAACCAATGAGGAAATTATGGCTTTGCCATGTACTGAGCGCAGACAAGGCTTTTGAGTGTACTGCTAAGAAACTAACGTGCGTAGAAAGAAATAGAGAATTTGGATAAAGGTGAAAATGGTTCAGTTCATGCCGACGAATTTGAACCAGTTGGACCGGCAGTCCTCGCGCGCAAGAAATGGTTCACCACTGTAGAATTTCCCGGGCTCGCAACCGCTACATTTTGGTGAATTAGGGCAGTTGAAGTAGGGGATATGGTTATAGCCGATATCGCTGAACCTATTTAGTAGTTTAGCATACGGAGAAGTGAAATATGAGCCCACATAGGAGATATAGCGCATACCAATGTATTTTACTAGAATCCTCAAACAAACCAAGGGCTATACTATGCACAGGGGCGTCGCCCCACCGCTCATAGAAGAAGCCACCTGCTCTGTCCAGGTGGCTGAAGTAATCCTGATATGGCTGACTGCGCCAGAAGTCCAAGTTGGAAATCTCAAAATTCGACCAGAAATGGCAGGTCGAGTAGCCATTTGCCTGGTAATTGTGATCAGGTCGGAGCCCAGAGTCTCTAAGCCATTCCATAGCATTGTTTTCATGGATGTACTCAGGGTGAGCGGCCATGAATTTCAAGGTTTCAGGCCAGAGGGTCGGGATCGTATTTGGGTTGTCGAAGATGTTGATGACGAAACCGTAGGTTTTATTGTTGTCCTGCATGTAGCGGAAAACGTCATAGTCGACGTCGCAATAGAAGCTGGGGCAGACTTGCATCAGAATTTGCGTGGAAAACCTTTAAAGGCTGGTAGGGCGAGGAATTGGGGGTGGCCTACCGGACTTTAGGTTCTACTCGCCAGTAATACTGCACGTCCTTTAGGGCAGGATGTTTGTAGAACATGCCTGAGTTCCATCTGCACATTTGATGGTAACTCAGCATTTCTGCATATTGAACCTTGTTCTCCTGCAATATCCTGGCGGACTCTTGAAAGAGATCTTGGTTAATCCAGCTAGGCATTGCCCAGTGTTCTTCTGGTATCAGCTCTATGTTGTTTATTAGCCTATTCCGCCAGTACACCGCGTTTTGTCATCCTTATCATTGAGGCGAGCGTACCATATCGGCATTCTGCCTTTGTCTCCGCCTGTGTAAGTTTCTTGAATTCTTCGGTGAACGGTTCATCATTGAAGAATGTCCAAGGGTAGTTAAACTTGCGGTTCCACGTCCTTTCTAAATCTCTCATGGAGATTACCATGTCATTCACCTCTCTGTTGCGAACTAACGAGATAATGGTGGCATTGATTCGTGAAGCTTCCCCCTGATGATAGAGCTTTCCTTTCGGTTCGTTAATTGCTAAAGAGCCGTTAGCTAACATTCCAAATCTGCTCGACTGCGAGCAAGCCTACGGTCCATAAGGGGGTCCATCAGCATTTCCTCCAATTTTTCTGTCGGCGATGGATTTGGCGACGAATTGAACAAATGGAACAGTAGATACAAGCATAGCAAACTAGATAAGATGCTAACTAGGCGGCGCCCCTGCAGGTATTGTATGACGATCATCATGAAGCTCTCCTTAATGGAAACAGGAGAAGGCAGAGGAGTTCAGCAGCAAGGTCAAAATCCTCGCGTATATGAGACTTTGTCCAGGGACCAACGCGCAGGGATTCGCTAAGACCCAACGAATTTACGACAGCTCGGCTTATTAAACAAGTTGGAACACAGCAACAACGCCTGTTCCCCGTACTCCATACGGCAATGGCACATCTCACCCAACTGGGTGCGCTTTCTGATGAGCTTATAACGCTTGTCACTGGCTTATCAGAGCAGGTAATATCAGGCGTGTCTACCATTCAATCGAACTGACCTCAGTTGGCTGATAATATTGCAGAATGACCCACGGAACTTCCATCTGTGCAGAGACTTTACGTCACGAAGCCTCAAGAACCATAATTTCGGCCAAACAAATCAATTCGATGTAAATTCAAGTCTAGATGGACTGGAAGAGAAGTTCCGTATCCTCAACGCGGAAGACTTGGCGGATGCTTTACGAGACCGTCTAAACGAGCTTTCGAGGATATCGACTATATTGACTCCTGAAATCCTCTCGCTCTTTCTTCACTTATCGGACCAACCGCTTACAAAGTCTAACGTGGAGGACCTGGAACTTCTCAGGCCTTCAACGCCACCACCGCCATTAACATGGTCCGATATCATAGCCGATGATCCTCTCACAGAGGAGGGGATTTGGGAGAATGTTGACTTTGCTGCTGATAGCTCGGATGAGGAATATGCACAGGAGAGTCGGGAGGGATCAGTCGTGGCTGAAGAAAACCAAGTCTCCAGCGCGTCTGACGAGAATCACGGAGGCATTCAAGCATTTCTAATTACCACCGATAGCCATAGTTTCGAGGAGCTTCAAAAAGCACAATTTTGGGCTTACCAGATTCTACCTCAGGAAGAGCAAGTTGATTTGTCTGGTAGAGTGGAGGGATTGTGGCTCACTACGGAGCTGCAAGTAACGAGAGAAGTTCTGTTCATGCTATCAGGTCTCTCAACCTCGTTGTTTCGTATCAATACTCCAAATGGGAAGATCACATGGGACAAGAAATATGCTTTGAGTCACTCTTCGCAGTCGTTATTTCACAGACTTCTTGACTCCTTTGTAATGATTGGGATGAAACTTGGCGACCTCAGGACCTGGGCCAAGTCGCAGCAGACAGTACTTCTGATGCAGACATTCCGTGCAGGTGTTGAGGAACGGTTGCGACAATACAATGGCGTGTTGTCTGGTATTCAGGAACGGTTTGTAAGTCCGGAGCAAGGAGTCGTCATAAGTCTGATCGAAATACACAACGAAATTCAGTATCATACTCGGCCTCTACTAGAGTTGTCCATGCTTGTGTCAAAGCTAAGGAGCCAGTCTGAATTGGGCATGCGAAAGTTTCAGCATCTAGAGCTCCTGTTTGACAGTGCTTGCTTACATCAAACGATAGGGGACGAGCAAGTCTTCCAATTTATGGCAAAAATATTCTTTGAGTGTTTCCAGACATACCTGAAGCCTATAACAGTTTGGATGAAAGAAGGGGATATTCAGGGACAGGATGACACATTTTTTATCGCGGTTGCCGAGACTGCTGCGGATGTCGATCTGGGTTCCATATGGCATGATCAGTACGTTCTACGACAGGACGACCGTGGCAAAATCCAAGCTCCGAAGTTTCTACATGCTGCAGCGGATAAAATATTCACTACTGGGAAAAGCGTGGTATTTCTTAAGAAGTTGGGGGAGTACGATGCATCCATCACAGTAGTCGATGAACCGAAGCTGGACTTCAAGACGGTTTGTAAGACTGATGGCCTTGGTTCGTTAGCTCCATTCTCAGAGCTTTTCGATGCCGCCTTCGATAATTGGATTAAAAGTAAACATCAAACTTCATCGCTGATCTTGCGCGAACGCCTCTTCTCTGATTGCGGGCTCTGGCGGTCACTGGATGCACTGGAATATGTTTATTTTCTTAGGGATGGAGCTCTGTTCAGCACTATTTCGGCGACACTCTTCGAAAAAATAGATCGTGGAAAGGACGCTTGGAATGATCAGTTTCTATTAACTGAACTGGTACAAAGCGTTTTTGGTAGCCTTAAGTGTGTTGATGCGAAGAAACTCGTTGTTCGTTCACAACAAGGGAAATATGGAGACATTCATAACCGGCGACGCTCAGTGAAAATTCTCAGTAGCGTGTCAATTACTTACTCTGTAAGCGTTTCTATGGCTCTTAGGAAACATTGCCGCTAACTTGAAGCAGCTTCCATGGCCAATCGCGAATATCGTCAAAAACGACTCCTTACGCGTCTACCAACGTATCTTCACATTTCTCCTCCAGGCTCGCCGAGCAATGCAGATGATTGAACGTATCCGTCTTCTAAAAGATGATTCCCGGGCTTCGGCTTCGCATGACGACAACAGTGATGAGGCCGAGCTATACTATTCTCTCCGCCATCGCCTTTTATGGTTTTCAAACACTATCTATACTTACCTAACGGCGCTAGTGCTTGTGCCGCATACAGCGAAGATGCGTCAACAGCTCTCAGCAGCAGAGGATATGGATGCGATAATTGCGGTGCATGAGGACTATATCACACGACTCGAGGACCAGTGTCTGCTCTCGCGGAAATTGGCGCCAATTCATCAAGCTATTATATCTCTACTCGACCTCACGATACTCCTCTGTGATGCTCACGCTCTGTATGCAGGCGAGAAGCTATTGGACACCACAAATCGCTCCATCTCGGTCAACATAGGCCAATGGCTGTCGAGCTCTCAGCACCGCCGCCATCGTCGTAGGACTAAGAAGAGCAATGTCAATGCTAATTTATCATCATCATCTTCAGATGAGCACTCTGCGGAAGAAGCTGACACGTCCTACATCTCCTTCCAAGAAACTGGCTATGGTGAACGATTACAAAAAATGCGGGAGCAATTCGAGAGACTGTGCGGTTTCGCTAGCGCAGGCTTGAGAGGCGTAGCCAGAGCTGGAGGCGAGCCATCTTGGGAGATGCTCGCGGAAAAGCTGGAGTGGGGCATGCGTGGTGACGGTGGGATGGCACCTGTCTGAATCTACGATATAGTTACGACATACGATAACTACCTCTAACTTACTAGTGGTTTTCGGGAGTTCTGCGAAGCACACCTCTTCTTCGGTCAAAGGACATGTCTGTATGACTATCGCTGTAGGTAACCAAAACGAGATGAACAACGTTGGCCCCCAGACTTTTTGATCCTTCAACTACTAGGAGCAGGGGTTGTCCGATTATCGGAGTTTGACCGGTCGAACTTTATAGGAATCATATCCGACAGCAGTCTCTTCGAAGCGAGCAAACCCTATGGAAAGCGATGCTATCTTATCATAACTGAAAGATGCCATCAACGTTTCCAGGTGTATTAGTACGAGTACAGTCATCAAGGATGCAACAGATTGATACGACCAAACAGAATGAGGAGTACAGTTACATAAATTGACCAGCAGTTGCTGCGGCAGCTTATGAAGTCAAGACGTGTCCTTCTCGAACAAACTCCACACCCGTTACCTGAAACCAACGAATATATCGTAAAGGACTCTGCGCACATTTACACAAGATCAACTTATTTGTGAACAATCCTTGGGTTCCGTAACTTCCCTTGAATTAAACGTGTCTTGACACCGAACCAGGAAGGTAGCTCCTTTGCGTCATAGGGTCGGAGGAATGGCTTCTTAAGCAACTTAAACAACATATATGCGATTAAGAAGAAAAAGAGCCCCCCCTCGACCCTGCAAAAAGAGATCATACTCGTGATCTGCATGGGATATTGTATGTACAGTACCAAAAGTCCTTTGTCCGACGTGCATCCCACAGATCGGCACTCCATTTCTTTCTCATGGGGTGCACGATAACACATGTAATCCTACAAAAACACAATGAAGGACTTGGACTTGCGTTAGATATGTGAGAGGGGGGGGGGGGATAGCGAGGGTTTCGAGTTATACGGATGAGCTTGATGACATGACAATTGAAACAGTCGAAACGAGCTCATCTGTCCGTCTCACCGCCGGGCGCGGAAGAGGCAGAGAAGAAGGGAATATCAACTTAGATTTTTATCCGCGTCAGAAAAAATATTTCATCCGTCCAATTCTCTTGGAAATATGAGGGCGAATGGCGGGGGGTGGTAATGCATGTTGGCTTCGTCTGTACATTCAAATCCTAGGATAGGATAGGATAATTTACATGCCGCCGACGTTTTGATGGCTCTCGCCTATGTTCTGCTTCCTATCATACGTAGTGAGCTCTAGGATCTTCCCATTAAGTTTGACCACCACCTGGTCCGATCCTAGAATAAGCTCAATAAGACTTTTTTTCCCCCCGCCGCCCCAGCTGGTAAGCCGTTGGACATGTGCCTATGAAACGGCCCGCTGGGAGGAAGAAAAAGCAAATCGCGAGCGAACCTATTCCGACCGAGGCTGTACGCGGTTGATAATCCATCCATCCATCAAATGCGGACATTTGCTGCTGAGCTGAGCTAACCAAAATACTTCAAACGAATAAAGGATCACACGCATGCGAGACCTTGTCTTTTTTGCCACAAAATACAGGAAGATGCTTCCCCTGAATGCCATCGCATCTCTCGCCCCTCGCGGAGAACGTTCGTCCAATCATCCAAGGCATTAGAACACCTGGAGAGCTGTCCCACGAAGTTTGTTGCCGACTGCTATGGCACATACCGAGCTGGTTGGCAGGCAACCAAGGGACCACGGAGTATCCTATGACACTCTTGACTGAGCCTCTCTCTTTCCTCCCTGAGACCTGAGACAACCCAACGTGGACCCCACCTTCCTGCCTATCGCAGCACTCTATGTTATACTCTAGCATGGTGTTTCTATATATGCGTTCGGAGCTGTGCGTGTATGAGACACACCTGACGAGATGGGGGCGCAGGGGTCAAAGCCTCTGCCAGAGCAACCGAGCCAATACTGCTGTCCATGCCAGAATCCCACACCCTTGCCTTCACTCTGCCACCCTATCAACTCTCAAGGCGCAACCGAAGGCATTCCAGTGCTGTACCGACTAAACTCCAGGCATCTAGTGGGTTGGATATATAGACTACCACCTGGTGCGCACTGCACCAGCTTTCTCCCCTCCTTCGCCGCTGCCACCATGTCACAGATCGATTCAGATGGTAGAATCGTTCGTAAAAGTGACCCAATACAATTGAAATATATGTTTGCAAACCCAGGACGTTGGTAGACCTCCTACGACGCGCGCGCCTTTCCAGCCAAAAAGCCATTCACTCCTCATCCCTGAGACTCATCCAGTGAGCCAACCATAGCAGCACCTACTGCAAGCCGCAGTAACAGTCACCCTACGCAACCGTATTCTCCTTCAGAATAATTACTTCAACTATGCCTCACATACCCCCGAGAACTCTCATGCGCGACGACGGAGAGAACGACGAAAACGGGTTTAAATCTCTGTTACTCACTGAGAAGGAGGGAGATATCATACTACCTCCTCCTGTGCCGGAGAGAGGCGCACTCAGAGTTCCTGCCATGGGGCCGACACAGACGATTTTCCAACATGAACAGCGCTATCAATCGTCCCTATCCGACACATCTGAAGAGAGTTGCTGCGGCAGCAGCAGTAACATGGATGACGATCAGCCCACCAGTCTGAACGCAGCAGCAGCAGCAGCAGCAGCGGAAGACGAGACACAGGGAAATGCTAGCGTCAACGATGATGGCGACGATATGAACGACACAGACGACAACAAATTTTTCGACTGCATTGAGAATTCTGATAATGACAATATGGACAGCCTCAAGGATAACGAAGTAGAAACGGGTAGCGTGAGGTTTTTGACTGATGAGAAATTTCATGGAGATATCGCTGTCATGATTAGTTATGTGTTTGTCGGGAAGCCGAAAATGGTCGATATCCCGCACAGTCCACGGAGCAGCAATGAGTCAAAAGGATGGGGAACAAGCCTGTCATCAACGTCGCAAACCTGGAGTTCCCAGACATCTGACAAGGGAAAAAATGAGATCAACAAGAAGATGGCCATCCAACCACCAGTGCCCGACCATTCGAATACAGCACCTGCGCTGGCAGAAGCCGAGCCATATTTCTTGACTCAATGCCCTTACTCCACGACTACGCTCTGCTACTCCACAACAGTAAACAATAAAACCACAACAGTAAACAACAAATCGACTTGGTGGGGATTGGCGCGTTCAGTCAGCAAGCGGAAGCTTAATTCGAAAAAAGTGCCGAAGGATAAATCGGAGGAGACCGGGTTAGTTGAAGAAGGAAGGGCGGAGAAACGACAGAGAAGATCATTAGGATTGGCACTAAGAAGATCGGGGACGGTGAAGGTAGCTCAGACTCCAGTCACGGCCGGAAAACGATGAGGTTGATATATTTCGGGGTTGGCGTTTTATTGGTTCATGGCGTGTAATTTCGGTCGGTCACTACGGGTGTTTGGGGGAGTCGGCTGCCTCCCTGTATTGTTTAGTTTTGCCCATACTCAATTATCGCAATCAGACCTGCGTTAGCAATATTGATACAAAACTCCTAAGCAATATTAATGGAAGCAACATGAGCGAAGCAATCAATTGGTGTTGATCGAAACCTTAAAAATAACAGGTCCAGATGCGAAATCCCGTGGTCTTATAGATCAGACAAACAGACCCTGCGTTGGTAGGTATGGGCTTCAGGCCCTCGCGCTAGAGTCAGCAATGGGTTTCTTATTCTCTAAACTTCACTGAGAACATACCTTCAAAGACATTGCCCCCTTCCTCCACGATCATCCGCCTTAACCTGGCACAGCAATGCCAGCGGCCTGCAATCTGGGGCATTTTCCTGACAAAAGAAAGCCTCCGCAACCATCCGGATTTCCTCCTTCTATGAAAGAAGGTCCGCCACTAACCAAGAATTAGACACGTCGAACTGGTTTTGTTACTCTCAAAACTTACCATTCATAGGCATCTCGTCAATCTGAGTTGAGTAGTATACTTTTTCAATGTCAGAACATCTTCAGAGCTGTATGATTATGGAAACATACGTTCAATATCCCTCAAGATCCTCACGTCCTCGCTAGTCACAAAATTGATTGCAACGCCCTTCCTTCCGAACCGACCGCTTCTGCCAATCCTATGGATGTAGTTCTCGCGATTGCTCGGCAGGTCGTAGTTGATGACAAGAGATACCTGCTGAACATCGATACCACGAGCCCAGACATCCGTGGAAATCAGAACTCGAGAATTACCCTGACGGAAATCTTGCATGATGCTGTCGCGTTCCTTCTGAGGCATTTCTCCATGCATTGCCGAAACAGTGAAGTTCGCCTCGCGCATCTTGTCGGTAAGCCAGTCAACCTTCCTCCTTGTATTACAAAAGATGACCGCCTGGGTGATTGTCAACGTATCATAGAGGTCGCACAAAGTATCGAACTTCCATTCTTCCTTTTCAACAGCAATGAAGTACTGCTTTAGCCCCTCCAAAGTCAATTCATCACGCTTTACCAGGATCCTCACAGGATCGGTCATGAATTTTGTAGTCATATCCAATACATCGTTTGGTAATGTCGCGGACACAACAACCACCTGCGTCGCTGGTGGGAGATAACGATAGACATCGTAGATCTGCTCTCTGAACCCACGGTTGAGCAGCTCATCCGCTTCGTCGAGAACAAGCATTTTGATGTGGCGTGTGCGAAGGTTGCGGCGACGGATCATGTCTGCAACACGGCCAGGAGTGCCGGAGACAACATGTTGACCGTAGTCGAGCTTTCGGATATCCTCACCAACATTGGTTCCACCAATGCAAGCATGGCATTGGACGTTCATATAGTCACCAAGAGCCATGATAACTGATTGAATCTGCGTGGCTAATTCCCGAGTTGGGGAAAGGACAAGAGCTATTCGAACAGTTATTACTCTGTGATTGGAAGTAAATATACCCAGGGATCACAGCGGCGACATAACGGAAGCATACCTTGAGTCTCCCTCACAGCGGTGTCGATAACCTGCAGGATGCTGATTGAAAATGTTGCTGTTTTACCTGTGCCAGACTGCGCTTGAGCAATAGTATCTCGGCCCTTGCAGATCTGAACAATTGCGCGAGATTGAACGGCAGACGGAGATTCGTAACCATATGCATAGATACCACGAAGGAGATTCTCTATCACTAGAGTAAGAAGCTGGTCCTGCGCTTTTCGGAATAGTCTCCATACCTTTCAAGTGCATGGCCTCGACTGAGTTTGTCAGTCAGAGGATACAACAACCTTGAAGCCACTTGGAAAACCTTACATGTTGGCGCCCTAGAGGTGAGTGACTTAGCAGCTGCAGTCAGACATCAAGGAGATGAAGTACTTACACTGTCACCTCTTTGGAAGTTGTAAACTCCATCCTCTCTGTCTCGGTTAGCATCGCAATCATCTTCTCAAACACTGTGAGCGTGCCATACCCTCAGTTTTCCTATCAATGCCGTCGGTCATTCTAGCGGTAGTCGCTATCTAGCACTGATTTTTAGTTTTTGACGTAACAGGAGTTGATCCTTTACTCTAGGAAGAAGCGTTGGTGTTGTGAGGCTTTGCCGACTGAATTCTGAGGAAGAAGCTCATCTCTTGGCGCACTAAAAAAATGTCTTGGCGCACTTAAAAAATGTCTTGGCGCCTATTGGTCCGTCACCTCAGCCTTGCGATGTCGCTAATTCTCGAAAGTTCAGAGAACGCATAAGTTGAATCGGAAAAGTTGAAGTTCATTACCGAGTACTTCTATTACAGATCTGTTTCTGCTGCTTGCTAGCACACTACAGTCTAAGATGATCTTAGAAGAACAGCGGTTCCTGCACGAGGACCTGGAGAGACTCGAGCAAGGCATCAGTGATCGTGTGACTGAAGAGCCAAAGCAGGTAAGCAGTGGCCCGTCAGATGTTGTAACCTTTATACCAGATGAGACGCATTGACTATCACTAGATAAGAGAGCGATTAATTCGAGACCACCAAGTCTCGGGCTTTCTAACTCGGATTGAAGACCAGTCACGACGTCTTCTCGATATCTACAAAGATGCAGATAGTGCACGGCAACATGAGATTCAGGCGATCTCTACAGGCGATCCGTTTGAAGAGTTCTACAAGCAGCTAAATGAGATACGGGACTTCCATCGGCGATATCCGAATGAGCCTGTAGAAAACCTTGAGCGGGCATACAAGAAGAAAGCACCTGGTGAAGGTGATCCAATATCTTCAGAAGTTGATGCCATGTTTACCGGCGAAGAGGCATATGGCCGGTTTCTGGACCTTACGGTACTGCACGAAGACTACCTCAACCTCAAAGGTATGAAGAGGCTGACCTATCTGCAATATCTCGATTCGTTTGACGTTTTCACACCTCCTCAGTGTCCAATTACTAGAGTACAGAAAACTACGGATCAATACTTTAGTTACGTAGGGCAACTAGCGGGCTACCTCGAGCGGTTTTTAAAGCTAACGCGGCCGCTGGAAGACCTAGACAAACTTTTCAAAAGTTTTGAGGAGGAGTTTGAGAAAGCATGGGATACCGGAGACGTTCCTGGATGGGGTGTGCAGATTAAAGCTGCTGGCCCTGCTGCTCCAGCAGCCTCGGGAGGGAGCGGGAAAGATATATGGTGCGCCGAGTGTGAAAAAGAGTTCAAGAACGAGAACGTATACAAGAATCACCTCACAGGGAAGAAGCACATCAAAGCTGCTGCGGCTAGGAAAGCTCGTGAAACAGATAATGGTATGGATGAGGAAGCAGGTGGACGGGCACAAGAGCGAGGAACAAGTCTGCAACGACTGAAGGAACGTGCGATTGCAGACCGTGAGTTTCGGATACGCAAACTCACAAGCGTTCTCCAACAAGTGCGAACCGACACCCGGGTTAATATAGAGCGGAGGCAGGGCATGACAGAACGGGAACGACAGATGGAACTTGACGCCCTTTTTGCGGAATCTACGGAGCAAATCGCGGCTGGAGGGGATGACGACAGCGATTCCGATCCAGATGAGAAAATATACAATCCTCTTAAATTACCCTTGGCTTGGGATGGCAAACCTATCCCGTACTGGCTTTACAAGCTACACGGTTTAGGAGTGGAGTTTCCCTGCGAAATATGCGGCAACTTCGTCTATATGGGGCGTAGAGCGTTTGATAAGCACTTCAACGAAGCAAGACATATCTACGGGCTGAAGTGCCTTGGAATCACCAATACTACACTATTTAGAGAAATTACTGGGATTGGGGATGCCCTCAAGCTGTGGGATAAGATCCAGCGCGACAAGAAGAAAGAGAAAGTATCGACAGACAATGTGGTGCAGATGGAAGATGCCGAAGGGAATGTCATGCCAGAAAAGGTCTACTACGAGTACGTGATGCCCAGGGAAGATTTCTTGATTGATAGCATGGTACTGACATTCTCGCAGTTTGCAAAAGCAAGGTCTGCTTTGACTTGCTTGCCTCATGTGCGTTAGGGATTTAGGCAAATAACAAGAGTACATCATCTACAACAGCTGCTGAAGGATCGGAGAGGTAATCTGTATCATTAGTCGGAGAGGTATGGCAATAATCTATCCATTAGACGTAGATAGCCTAAATAAGCAGAAGTGTTCAGAAAATTCAAAGTTGGCAGGCCAATCATACAAGGATCCTGGCATCGTATCTGTGGGGCATCTCAGCGGTGTGTCTACTTTGCGATGACCGGTCCCCTGCATGTTGTACCTCGTACTACGAGCACAGGGTGACACGTCCGGTGGGCAGCTTGCGGCAAACTCAACCCCGTGGAGGCTGGCATCCTTGGGATAGAGATTTAGCGACGGTGGATCCTCCATAGTGGCGCGTGATGATGACGACGACGAAGCCATCGTGCTGTTTGTATTTGGGTGATGTTGCGGTGCCGTAGAAGAAAGTGAGGTAGGTAGTGAGAATGATGTAAAGGGAAGAAAGGTTGAAGGTTGAGAGGCACCTCTTTATATGTTGACTAACTTTATTAACAATCAAGAATCAAAGAGCTTGTTTATACAAACTTCAACCCTCAGGGTTGAAGTCCCGATCATTTAAGCAGCCAATTCTGGAGGCGGAAATAAAATTGTTACAGAGTAGATACTGTTAGAATCTCAACGGCACGCTGGGCCGATTCTCAACAACATGCCCAGCCGAGAGCACCAATTCCAACACCTCGGGCAAGATCGCAAACAAGCTCGCACTCCCTTCCCTAGGCAGCTTTCTCTGACAGTATCTATAAAGGCAGCTTCGTCGGGGATAGGTGTTCCGTTCTTGAGGCAGTCTTCCTTCGCTTGTATGAATATTTTGAAGTACGGGAGTAGAGTGTAAGCAAGGTTCTAGGGGTAATGCCAAATCAGTCTCTCTATGATTTTTTTTTTTTTTTTTTGGTTTTCTCAACATGTCTGTTAGCATCCCTAATGCTGTCTTTCTCCCGATGGGTTCCTCTTTCGTAGCCATTAGCTTTGGTTCGAGCTAGTAATTCATTCTCCTGCCGTAGCCTCCTTTCTAGGCATGGAAGAGTGACTGAGGCAAAGCTGATGAGAAGGGATAATGCAAGGCGACGTTGGGGATCGACACTCTAGAGGTGATTAAGAGAGGAGGGAAGCTATCCCATCTTATGGTGGAAGGTAGGTGCTCTCTGCCGCTTTCTCCATTTTTAGATCCGCCAGATCTAAGCTGGTTGGGATCCATTAAAGGTGCCGACTCGGGGGTGTTATAAAAAATAGGTGTTGGTGATCACCCAGCTCAGGTGCTGCCTCACGAGGATCACCCAGCTCACCCGGCTAAAGCGGCGTCACCTGGGTGAGTATTTTTGTAGTCTTGTATTAGAGAAGATCAGCACCTGAAATGCTTATGCTTATGCTTGGCCGAAGCAGCGAAATAGGCGTGGCTGGGTGGGAGTGGTTCAGCACTTAGAAGCTGATTATGATCCGAATACGGGCTCGGAAATTACAGAAACATAGTTCAACCAATCATATTTATTCCCAACACCAAAACAAACCCATAAGCATCTATAAGCAATGCTTATATAGGCATATGCTTATATGTATGCTTATGGGTTTGTTTTGGTGTCGCGAATAAATATGATATTGGTTGAAATATGTTTTTGTAATTTTCGAGCCATTTCCCATGGGCGTATTCGGATCATACCGAGTAAGCAGCTTCTGGTGCTGAACGACTGTTGACCAAGCCATGCTTATTTCGCTGCTTAGGCTAAGCATAAGCATAAGCATCTTGGGTGCTGAACACCGCTATTGAACAACTACCGCCTGGAAAGTCACTCCATCCAGACAGCCTATTTAAATCAGTTACCTGGCACGCTGTTGTCGCATCTTCACCCTCCATGCCTCCGTCTATCATGTCTTCTTTTGAAGCGCGCAGCGTCGCCAGCGAACAGACTGCTAGCCAGCTCCGTTCACAATGGGTCAGCCCGGGTGACATTCTCTCCGTTCTCCTCATCATCGGCGGCGATGTTGTTCAAGCGGCGCTCGCGCAGCTGTCGGGACGCTACATTACTCCTGTCACTTTCTCCTTCGGATGGGTAGCATATTCAGTCTCCGCTTTGCTATCTGCTGTTGGTGAAAACAAACTCATGCCAGCCTCAGATCAACCAACCATCATCATCAATGCGACCAATGGATACGTTCGCACGAATAAATCATGGATTCTCGGGCGAATTCTACGGGATCTCGAGTATTGGATGCCAGCTGAGGCTAAGGATAAGTTGGCAAACTTGCTGTCTGAAGTTCCGGGCAAGCATCCTCATTCCCAAGTCAACAGAATAGGTCTATGCGTGACAGTTTTCGAAGCTTCAGAAGAGGGTAATAGGAAGGCCGGAGTTCCCGTGAATGACTGGGTTTGGATAAGTGGTTTTGGAGTTGCACTTTTACAATTGGGAATTGCTGCAATCCCATGCGGACTCTATGGAGAATGGGAAATTTTGGCAATTACGGCTTGCGGGATTCTTCTGGCCTTTGCATCTGGTGCGCATCCGCAGTGGGCAATAGAAAAGTGGGCTTGCAGGAGAAATGTTCACAAGAACGTCGTACTCACCAAGGGCAATGGCGCACAACATGCAGTTGTCATCCTGGGGAAAGGTATCGGCTTCGACCTTGAGGATCTCGCCGCTGCAGAAGGGCCAGCGTTGGCATCCACGAGGTATTTTGCTTTTGTATCAGCCGTGCTTTGGGTTGTGCTATTGATCACCACGGCCGGGTTGAAAGTAAATACCTGGTATTTGCTCGTCGTTGGATCCATCGGCATGATACAAAATATCATTGTGGCAGGTGCATCGCGGAAGCCAAGTGCCTTTGGTATCCACCTGAAATACAAAGAGACAATCTTGAAACCGAAGGTGATGGATGCGCTGAAGGCGACGGAGGAGGAGTACCCCCATATTGGAAGCTCCCTTCTCGCGACTTTCTTTCCAGGAAACCTGAGGGATTGCGAGAAGGAGTGGTGGAAGGCCGCTGAGGAGAAAGCGAAATTGTATGACCAAGAATGGCAGAATGAGAAAGAGGAGGCTGTTATCCGCGAGAGTAAAACTGTTGCTGGAACGAAACAACCAACTAACTGAAAGAACAGCAATGAGATCCGACAAGTCGATATGTCTGGTATTATATTTTATATGGTGTTGGCGTTGCGATTGCAAACTCCCAATAAATTGAGAAACGGGTTTCGAGTTGGACCTCGACGCTGAATATCCTATCTTATTGATTCCTTTAAAAATTTACGCACTGCCCATTATATGCTTCAGATATATTTAAAAAGCGCCCATCTCGTTTTTGGTGGTTGAACTCTAAAGCAGACGACCATTCTCTTGCACCGAAGAATTCAAAGAATTCTCCTTCTCCAAGGGACACGATCTTTGCGGGCGTGATTCAAAACTCCAGATGCACACACCTTCTTGCAAGACGCAGCTAACTTTGCACCAAAGAGCGTAATGAAACCGTGGAACGATCCAAAGACGGTCCCTGCAAAAAGTCCATGGTGGAGGACATGAGTTTGCGCCCAGGCAGGATAAGCAATAAGTCCAGCAAGGTTTTCCCGCAGTGGGAAAGGGGAGCGAAGTAATAAAGTAGCGGGCCGTATATGTATTGGTTGACGTAGGTGGGTCAGCGTCGCACTTTACTGAAGATTCATTTGGCTTGGCGCGTTCAGTCACGACGACGCGTTCGGTGGAGTCGCTGCCCTTCCGTAGCTTTTCATCGGCCTATCCTAGCGTCGCGCAGTTATCACATCAACAGCGACATCGACCCTTGCAGCAACCGGATTGCTGCAGCTTGCCGTAGGCACGTCTGCTTTTCTACCGTCGACTGGTATTTCTGCCTGTCCTTCAATCGCGCGTCGGATCGCCGAGGGGTTCTCCTACGCTCGTCCCCCTGCGTTTGGTTTCTCGTTAATTGGACGCAACACCAACTCTACACGCTTCCTCGCGCGTTGCCCGTCCCCCTCTGTGACTTGCGCCGCAGTTCCGGAACCCCTCATTTCACGCACCTCACGTCTAGAGTCGTGTTTTTGCATCTCTTTCGCTCGCTACTTCTGTCGCTTCCCTGCTTCTGCTGAGGGCTATTTTCGCGTCGAAGGCTTCATATCATCCAGCCCGTCCCCCACCCATCCTCAGCTCCCTCTCTCTTCAGTCTTATCTTTTCAGACTGCCTCGTCTCTCGCTTTGCTGTCTGCTCTTTCTCTTTCTCCAGATCAAAAGTAGTCACGTCGGAAGTACCCTGTCTCCCAATTTGAACCATAAACAAACGTCTTGTACAAACCACACCCAGCCTCGTGCAATCTGCCTCATCTCTGTCAATTGGGGTGTATTTCAACTTCTGCGACATTATTACACGTCCTGAGATGGCCACGTGTGCTCCTATGTCTTCTCCGAGGCAGCCTTTTGCTTCTCTTGACAGTCCTAGACTGCGGAATCTTGCCAACATCAAGAACCGCCAGAATGGTACGATTGACGTTTTCATTTCTTCTGGGGGTGTTTATCTAGGAAGCCTTAAATGTTTCCTTTTTTTATATGGTTAAATGCTTACCTTCTATCAGCTCTGCCTACGACACTCTCTACGCCGGTTAAGCGCCGCTACTCGCCTGTCTCGACACTCGAAGACGATTCTGAGAACATCGACCCATCCCTGCTCGACACACCCTCGAAACGTGTAAAGAACATCGGCGGATTGTACCTATCAGCGTCCGCCAAATGCAACAGCACTCCTGCTAAAAAATCACACTTTATCCTAACTGATGCATCCGCATCTAATGACCTGGTGAAGGCTGTCAAGCCATTGCCCTTACAGAGTCCAGTGCGCTTAACAAATACTCCTGTTTCGCGCCGAATTAAACCTGTCTCTGGTGTTTCTCAGAAACGGGATGCCCCAGGTATTTACAAGTCAGGTCTGTCTAGCCTTTCTGCTCCTGCTGGCAGGTCTCCGAAGAACAAAACCCTTGGAAATCTTAGCAAACAACGAAAATATTCACCATTTACCCGGATCGACCCTCCTACAAATCTTCGAAATGCCGCTCCTCTATCTATCGATGCTGCGCTGAGTGGAACTATCTCTGGCTATAAACCAAAGGCTCGTGTGGCACCTCTACAAGAATTACGCATTCCAGCTTTCGATCGTCTAATCCCAGAATCATGGCAATTTGAAATTCATGAGGATACACTTGAAGAAACCCTTACCAATATTATGGAATTTTCTACTGGCGTCCTTGATATCTCCGACGACGAGGGCAGACGGCGCGAAAAGGATGACCGCGGGAAGGAGAATATTCCTCCCACACCTGTTTCACTTGATAGTGAAACTCCAATGGCATCTGATAATGCACCTACGTCACTCACTAACGCGCCTCTTGAGCCGGCGAAGAAGTCCCCAACAACTCGCGAGGGTCGCCAAGGCAGTCCCTTCTATCGCGCTCCTCTTGGCGACCTTTGTCCAGAAGATTTTCACGGAGAAGATGTGAATGCTGCATCTTTCGTTCTTGTAACATCTCCAGCAGAAAAATCAATCTCGCCCCGCGAATTCAAGGAACCGTCTTATGCAACCCCAGCGCGGCCGCGCATCAATCCATTCGCTACCATCAGAGATGAGAGAAAAGAATTCATGAAGAAACGAGAGGAGCAAGGGTTTTGGCCGAGTAGCGCCCCTACTTTTTCAGGCTTTGGAAAGAAAGATGGAGAGATTGCTATTTGGGAGAGTGGTAGTGGTGACGAAGCTGAGGCTAATGAGGAAAAGAACAATAGCAGTGGAAGCGAGGGGGAGCTTTTCCAAATGGATGTGGAGGCTGATGGAAAAAATGCCACCCGTGGGTCAGCAAACCCTTTGAAGAGAAAGTGCGAAGTGGATGGTGTTTCTGTACTGTGATTCTGTTTCCATTTCTCTGCCCTGTTAAGATTTCTCACTGTGTCCTTTCATATCCCTGTTTGGCTTTCTGCTTCAGCGGGTTCGGGTCTTAAGGAGTTCCTCGGCGCTTTTATCCTGGAAGGCTCTTTGTATATCCCTTTTTAATCCCAATACTTGCGGTGCTTGTTATTGTTCTTAGTCGTATCGTGCAGTATTCGTACATCACGCAAGAAAACCTCCTGGGGATATGAGGATTTTTTTTTTCTTATTTTAAATTTAATAGTTCGGTGAACCACACGTTCGTTAGATTTTTCAGATGCATGCCTGCTTGGTGATAACGACGAACAGGTTGCAGATCCGGTCCATCTTGGATTTTATATTATTTTCAAAGGGCTGCAGCAGTATAACCCCCCATCTCAACAGCGTGGGAGGTTCCAAGTCACCCAATAGATGTCGAATACCTACAGTCCTGCGTGTCACTCCCTAAGGAACCCTGGAGCACAACGCGTTTGACACCCCAGTCTAAATTCCAATACGTGTTCTGTTGATTGGATGGCGTTGATTCCAGAGGCCTGTGGCAGTGTTTCTGCCCTTCACACCGAGAAATGGGACGTCATTATGGTCCTATATTTTTTTTTAACTCTGCTATGGATGTTGGTTCACGCTTACGCCGTACCACCTGGCCATGTTTCAACGCTGCTGTGCGCTCTAGGTACTGTGTAGGGCAGTTCTGCATGGCAGATCTTGACGATTTGTTGGTGGTGGCGGTCGTGGTGTCTTACAGATATGTGATCACGTATGCAAGATCACATTTACAATATAGCGGTACCAAGAGTTAGGCCACAGGCCCCGGGTTCCACACCTCGTTGCCTGGATGCATGAGTGCTTTTGTTCGTTTGGTGTATGGATTCCCCAGCTACCGACGCGCGTACAGGATGTTCCACTCAGACGCCTTGTTCGCGTTCGGTGATCTTGACGCGTTATTGGGGCACGCGTCCGTCTGCTGTGCCGTTAACTATTTTTTGCATCATTTCCTTGGTGGGATTGGGGTTCCTTATCTATCGTCGTATCACAGGATCTTTGGGGCTGGAGCGGGGTGCTTGAATGCGGAGGATGTACTATGCGGTAAGACGGCTTTGAAGCTTGAGTTGAGAGCGGTGTGGACCCCTGGGAGTATGGCCCAAGGATAGCATTCTATCGGAGTTGTATTTGGCTGGCTGATATGATGCAGTTCGCCAGATTTGAAAGACTATGGCCGTTGGATGGTGGATTTTGCGGGTAATACGCGACAGGATTATTCGTCTTTTTGCACATTGAAACTCTCTGTTCCTCTATCGCCACGATCGTAGTGATGGTCTCCAGAATCCAAGATGTCAATCAGCATGTTGGTTGAACCAAGAGATCTAAGTTCTAGTCGTCAACCATGTTCTGATGGTCTTGAAGCACTGAAAACACTCTATCGAGTAACTGCCAGACGCTTCGGAAAGAATGACCCAGTACAACATACATAGTACTCCGGGCAAACTTTGCAGTCCAACTCCTCGTTTCGGTTGTCCATATAAGAAAATCCTAAAGCAGATTTCGTTGTTGTTCCTTACAGCAGATCGAGATGGCAAATGATTGGACGAAAAGTCGTCTGCCAGACCATGGAAACAGGATCAATCCATCATGCTCCATTGCCCCAGCAACGGCGTCGAGCTAGTGCCGGTTCGGGAGATGTGTTTACCACCAATTTTCGCCTTTACCGAATGGCCAAATCCATCCCATCATCCTTTAACTTAGCTCGATCCTTCCATCCTCACACCATCTGCCTTTTCCCTCGCGCAGCGCCTGTATATTTCGCCTTGCTTGTCTTTGGTCACGCTTGAGAAGCTGAGTTTCGCTCTTCTCACAATACGCTCTTACTGTCCGCGTCCGGGACTTGTCAGCGGTAAAACATGGCGACCGAAGCGGCAATGGCGAGCCAATACCAGGTTCTGGAGGAGCTAGGAAGTAAGCATCCCTATTTTGATTCTGGTATGCGAAGGGATCGAGATAGTTCTGATCTGATTGATGTGCGCCTAGGTGGGAGCTTCGGTGTTGTTTACAAAGCTATTGAGCGCGCAACTGGTGACATTGTCGCTATCAAGCATGTGCGTCTCTACTCTCTATGCTACATCAGGAGCAAGGTTGTGGCACATACTAACTTCAACTCAGATCGATTTGGAGTCTAGTGAGGACGATATTCAAGAGATCCAACAAGAAATTGCGGTTCTCAGTACATGCGCCAGTCCATTTGTTACACAGTACAAGACCAGCTTCGTCCGCGGATACAAGCTGTGGATCGTCATGGAATATCTTGGCGGAGGCTCTTGCCTGGACTTAGTATGCGACCAATCGTCATTCTAAATTCTTGCGCTCTTGCTAAACTGCTCCAGCTGAAACCTGGTCCGTTCAACGAAGCGCATATCGCCATCATCTGTCGAGAATTGCTCCTCGGCCTTGACTACCTCCACCGCGAAGGCAAGATACACAGAGATATCAAGGCCGCAAACGTCCTTCTTTCCTCGACTGGCAAGGTCAAGCTCGCAGACTTTGGTGTCGCAGCGCAGCTAACCAATATAAAGTCCCAGCGCAACACGTTTGTTGGAACACCATTTTGGATGGCTCCAGAAGTCATTCAGCAAGCTGGGTATGATTTCAAGGCAGACATTTGGTCGTTGGGAATTACTGCTATGGAGATGGTCAACGGCGAACCACCAAACGCTAGCACACACCCGATGAAAGTCCTTTTCTTGATACCTAAAGCACCCGCACCGAGGCTGGAGGGAAGCAACTACAGCCGAGATCTCAAGGACTTTGTAGCCGCCTGTTTGGTTAAGGACCCTGACAGGAGACCCACCGCGAAGGAATTGTTGAGACACAAGTTCATACGCGGAGCTGGCAAAGTCGAAGCGTTGCAAGAGCTGGTTGAGAGAAGACAGGAATGGGATGGTGGGAAAGGTGGAAGAACGAGCCACCCTCGGCTTTACGAGGAAACTATGTAGGATTGCTCTAGTCAGGATTTGGGGAATCGGGTTTACTGACACCACTCTAGGAACACTATGAGCGCGAAAGAGGAGAAGGACGAATGGATCTTTGACACTATCAAGGCACCAACTCTGGCTCCAGCTTCGAAACATACGCAGAAGCGACGAAAGCTGTCAGTAATGGAACACACCACGCCAGAGGAAGCGCTTCAACAGCTAGATATCAGCGGCAGTCCGCATCAGTCAAAAGTGCCCACAAATCCGACTGTACGAATGGGAAATGAAAAGAGACGGTCGTCAGCGGCCAAGACTGCATCTCCTGCGCGGCGACCGAGCGGCCAGAAGCAACCATTGGTTCCCGACATGAGCTTCGGGAACAGCGGTTCCACAGTTCGACAGTTTAGGCGGGTATCTGACAATTCCCCGAATATATCTCCGGAGGCATCGATGATAGGACGAGATGAGAATAGGCCACCATTAGCGGAGACTGTGACTAAAGAATCACTTCTTGGACGGAGACTATATTCGACTGTCCTTGAAAATGCATTTCAGGAGGTCCATTCGCAGACCGGTTCACATGGAAAACGTGAAGCTTTATCTTGTGTGGCGGATGCATGGAGTGCGTTGGATGCTGTTGATCCGGAAGGAGAGTATCAACTGTTGAAGCTGATTGTCGAGAAAATCCATAGGTTAGCACTTGCGAACTCTCATTTTCTATGTAGGTGTTAACATTGATTCAGTGATCCGAAATTTTCATCGTTACTCCCATCGGCGAACCAGAACTCTCCGCAAAAGCCGAAATTGGTGCTCGCGACCAACAACCCACATCTCAAGAGTCACCGGAGGCGCCAGTCTTTACAGGTTCCCGAAGAGGATATCTGGACTGACAATCATCAAATGAACCTACCTGGGCGAGTCATTCCTGGTATGGAACATACGAAGCTCTTGGCCGATGTCCTTTACAACAGATGGGCCGAGGGCTTGAAGAATAGATGGCCCGTAGTATAGAAAGAGGATCGAGTTCGTAATCGGCCTCTAGGATGGGAGTCGGCGAGCAGCAGATCCCTGGACCCTTGGTGGTTGTGAGTGGAGCATTATAGTAATTGAACGCTATATGAATTTCATGATCCATGGTTGATGGGATTTTCTTATGTATGTAACGTACCTCTTCTTCTACGTTTCTAGGGTTTACCTGGTCTCTTTCAGCTGTGTGGTTCGCAGACTTGCCCTGCAGGTCTGGGTTGGATTGGATTGATCTCTTTTGTTGCTGTTGTTTCCACGTTCGACTTTCAATCCGTGTGTATAACCCTGTACCCCTACTTTCTGTCAATAGATGCGCAGACACTTTTGGAAGCGTCGATGCATTGTAATTCTATATATCCTGTATCATATCCTCCATCTCTCCCGCGATGGGTTAGACGTTCAGGACTTTCAGTGGTTCTAGCTCCACACATTTCACGAAGTGCTTAGTTATATCTTGGGCTTCCTCACTTCTTTCCCTCTCGAAGGCTCTTGTTCATTCCATTTCGAGAGCGTGTGGTATTAGTAGGTGGAATGAAAACAACGAATTTGAACGATCATGTATTGAGTGCGGAGTAGAATTGAGCGTATCGGCCCCTAAGTAATGCCAAGGGATCGTAGTTACCCGGCGACCGTTTCTTGACCACCTCGCTTCACCTGGTATCCCAAAGATGTCCTGCTCAACCAAACTTTCTTCAATGAAACAATAACAAACACGAAACACGAGAATGATATCTTGATGCTCTCAGCTCCAACTCTCCAACTCCGATACAGTATTTAGGTGCTACGGGTGTTTGATATGGACATTAATGATTCGGCTTCAATTGCGAAAACGCGATTTCCCGTCGACCAACAAAGTCTCGAATCCGTCTTTGGTTCAGGGGGTAATACCAGCTTAGACACATCACTCGCAGAATATGCACAGGATGGCAGACCTGCCAGTCCGACGGCGGTCTTGGAAGAGCCTCTGACGCGCAAACCATTATGCTCTCATTCTCGTTCAATGTCCCTGGCAGGTAATGCACTCAGAGGCAAAAGGCTATCCTTGAGCTTTCCAGTCCAACCCCTCAGTACTGCCAACTCAAGATATACGCCGTTGTCATCGGCATCGCAGACGCCCGTGACTCCCGGACCTCCTATTTCAACCGACAACAATACCATTCCCTCGCCGACAAAGGACTCGGTTAGTTTCCTGGTTGCACTGGCAGCACATGAGCGACGAGTCCTGGAGTTGCGTGAAGAGCTTGGGCGAGCTGAGGGAGAACTGGAGAGGCTAAAACGACAGTGGGCGATGCATGAGGCAATGAAGAAGAGAGCAGAGATTAGATCCATGGAACCATTGAGACCTATGAGTAATAATTTGTCAGGTTGTGGTGGTGTTGCTGTGTTTTCTAAGGAGGAAGTAGAAAACATTGAGCTGTGGAATGCAGAACAGAGGAGAAGGAGGGCGATTGTGAATGGAAGCTTGGTCAACGGTGGCCTGAAGACTTCCGCATCATCGCACAGGAAAGTCATCTCAGGACAGAGACATACGAGGACGTTGTCGTTATTGAGTCCAGATCGGTCAAAATACAATCTACCGTTTCCTCCACCTACGAATCTCAATGGTGAACCGCGCAGTGAGCCTTTTGGGAACAAGCCTGAGCTCTCGCCGTCGACAACGCTACTGCCCCAAAAAACCTTTGCAGCATCGAAGACATCTCCTGGTCTCAATCGGAGTAATAATAACAGCGCGACGAGGACACGCAACTCATACCAAGGCCCGCCACGAGATGCTCTCATTCGGACTGGGCGGCAGATGGCCGAGGATTTTAAAGAAGGCCTCTGGACATTCATTGAAGATCTACGACAAGCTACCGTGGGTGAGGAAGGGGTGAATGCCACTGCTTCGCGGACGGCAACTTCTCCTGGCCTTATTGCTACACCAAAGACCGCGAAGAGCCAAGGAAGCAAGAATAGTCTTCGAGGCCATGGACGGAGTCCAAATGGGCAAATCGCCTCACCGATTGATGTGAAGCCAGACTCAGAGACTAAGGAAGACGGAGTGAAAGGCAGACCGGTTAATATTAGAGATTCGTTTTGGAAAGAATATGGTGCTGAGCAAACTCCTAAAGCGACTGCCAGCCAGCGAAAGAACACCAGTGACAAGGTTGCACTCACAGTACAGCTCACGGAACAGCGCAAAGAAGCAAACGGTGATGACGATAGTTGGGAGAACTGGGATTCGCCAGACATAAAGCTTCCATCGTCACCGAGGTGGAGTAGCAGTACATTTGTTCACTCAGACGGTGAAGGTTCGCCTACGACAAATAAGAGTAGTCCGGGGACAAGCAGGAAGTATGCACATATCATCCTCGGTATTGTTCTTATGAGCAAACAAAATAACCCCATGCTAACATGATTTGTGTAGCTCAACGGATGCTTCTACTGCCAACGCAGTCACGTCGGCGAGTAAGAGGGAAAGCATCACCAGCATTCCTTGGCCATCACTGACCGATCTCTCGCCGGGAAACCTCAAACGCACGGCAAGCACGCTGATCAGGGAATTAGAACGGCAAGGCTTAGCGCCGCCTCCACTGGAGAAAGTTGCGCAGCTTGGCCTGGGTAGCGGGTCGAAATCTTCGTCAGGGGCAGGAAAGGGGAAGAAAACTGATTGATCGATTTAGAACGTCACGATGAGACCACGATAGAGCAATTTGTTGATTTATCTTTGCTTCTGCGGGGATTGGATGGCTTTCGTCGTTTATTTTATCTCTTGAACATACACATCCTGTCTCCGTACCTTTTGTCTACGAGCGGATAATCTTTAGTTGTTATTTTTTTCTTCTGCGAAGCGTTGCAGAGATAGACAACCATGTGAGCGATCATTAGCGATACCTATTGTTCTAGGTCCCTATTGTACTTGCCCATCAATAACTACTAACACCGGGGTTGATAAACTGCCCGAAATGGGTGAGATTCCTAAAATCACGGAGGACAGGCTTCTCCTATCGCTTGCACTAGCCGAAAGAAGCATGGATGCTCCTGTTGTGCTGACTGAAAGCGGTAAGAGTGGTCTTGGCGATTCACGTGACCAGACTTTTCGTCAAGCTGCTCCCCCCGCGACTTCCAGAAACTCCATCGAGAGGTCGCGTTCGAACGAGCTTTGCGCCTGTTTCTGTCTCGCGCAACGCCGAGACACATACCACCCCTCATACAACGCCTACCTTTATCTGTGAGCTAATTTACAACACATGCTGATGCACAATACCGAATAAGCACTTGCGTCAAAGCTTCACCACCGTCCTGCGCTGCAGCCTTGCTTTGCTCTTCATCTTTTCGAACCTTTCTCCATCCTTTGATTCTTGTGTTAACGACTCTCTTTCTGCTCAACTTGAGGTACCTCGAATCGGTCCTTATCAAACAACTGTCTTGACCCGCTCTCTTCGTTCTTTGCGAAACATCAGCCCGAATTCATGAGAAGGATCGACGGATTGCTATTGTCTTGCTAATAGCTATCCATGGAAGCTTAGAGACGCGTGGACCCAGGGAATTTCTTTTAGTCCATCTGCCCGGAAGGGTCGTAAGGCTAGACTAGAAGAGCTGTAATCATCTACTTTGTTAAGGCGATCTACAGCGAGAGGGGTCTCTCCAGCAGCAAAGATGGGAACACCTGTAGATGTCTTCGCTGCCCGCCTCGGTGACCCCAACCTGGGTAAGCGTTTCTCTTCTCTGGACGCAAAGCTTTGCCTGCAGGAATTTCTACAACGAATTAGCTTCACTCTTCCGCCCATTGAAGAGAAGTTTAAAGGCTGACGGCTTTCCATCATGTAGAGATCAAGCTCAAGTATTCCATCGCATCCGAACTTAGGGATTCGATCGATGTGTTCCAAGGAGCAAACTATCCCAAGTTTCTTGCGAAGCTCATGCCAGTATTCATGCAGCTACTGCAGGGCAAGCCAGTCTTCATTAGCACGTCGGCGGAACAGGTTCGATTTCCTAAAACCTCTGACTATATTCATAGCATGCTGACGATTTTACTACCTAGAAATTACGAAATTGCATCCTGGACATCATCCATCGCTTGCCGTTCAATCCGCCAGAAGCACTCGAGCCTTATGCGCCAGAACTGGTCGATCAACTTATGCAACTGGTGCAAGTGGAGAATGAGGACAATGCTGTTCTCTGCATGAAAACAATAATGGACTATCAACGGCAACACACAAAAGTCCTTGCAGACAGAGTTCAGCCGTTTTTAGATTTGATAAAAGAGATGTTCCAACAGATGCCACAGGCAGTCAAGGAAACTTTTGATAATCCTGTACAAGGAGCAACGCCTGGGATGCCGTCAACACCTGGCAACGCGGCAACAAATTTCTCACCGCGACCTGGATCACCCAACGCAATGCAGACAGATGTTGGGAATGAGCAACAGACAACAAGGCCGTTACTGAAAGGAATGCAGTCCTTCAAAGTCCTCTCTGAATGCCCAATCATAGTGGTCTCTGTGTTCCAAGCACATCGCAACTGTGTTCACAAGAACGTCAAGGACTTCGTGCCCTGCATCAAGGAGGTATTGCTGCTACAAGCCGGGCCTCAGCAGCGTGAGCATGCGGCTGCGAAAGCACAGGGTACCATTTTCACAGGGGTGAGCCCGAACATCAAAAACCGACCTGCTTTTGGAGATTTTATCACTGCTCAAGTGAAGACGATGAGTTTTCTGGCGTATCTACTTCGAGTGTACGCTCAACAGCTATCTGATTTCCTGCCGACCCTGCCTGAGATCGTGGTGCGCTTGTTGAAAGATTGTCCGCGGGAGAGGTCAGGGGCTCGCAAGGAATTGCTGGTTGCGATTAGGCACATCATTAACTTCAACTTCCGGAAGATTTTCCTGAAGAAGATCGACGAATTGCTGGACAATAGGGTCCTAATCGGTGACGGATTGACCGTGTACGAAACAATGAGACCTCTTGCATACAGCATGCTAGCAGATTTGATCCACCATGTACGGGAAGCTTTGAGCCGGGATCAGATCCGGCGGACTGTGGAAGTCTACACAAAAAATCTGCACGATAGCTTTCCTGGCACCAGCTTTCAAACAATGAGCGCGAAATTGCTGCTTAATATGGCGGATTGCATTGCAAGGCTTCCCGACAAAGCCGATGCTCGACATTTCTTGATTATGATTCTGGATGCGATTGCTGAGAAATTTGCTGCGATGCATCGTCAATATCATAATGCGGTCAAACTCACGAAGCAGTATAATCAACAAACCATCGATGCTGCTCCAGAAAACTATCTTGCGGATAAGGATAAGCCACCTGACTGGGACGATATTGACATCTTCGACGCAACGCCTATTTGCGTTTCAAATCCTCGTGACAGGGGCGCAGATCCTGTAGCTGACAACAAATTTCTTTTCAAAAATTTGATGAATGGACTCAAGAGTATGTTGTATGCTCTCAAAGTTTGCAATCCGTTGCCACAGCCTGTCGACGCCACAAATATGCCTCTTAACTGGGGTGATGTAGCGTACGGGTTCAACGCCGAGGAGGTGAAGATTATAATCAAGCTTTTCCGGGAAGGCGCACATGTATTCCGGTACTACAGCCTAGAAGTGCCACCTATGGAGTCAACTTACTCATCACCAGTCGAGTTTCTTGCAAACCACTATATGGTCTCAAGCGGTAAAGAAGAGAAGGATTTGCTGGAGACTTTCGCAACCGTCTTCCACTGCATCGACCCTGCGACTTTCCACGAGGTCTTCCAGTCAGAAATTCCCCGACTCTACGAGATGATATTTGATCACACTGCATTATTGCATGTCCCACAGTTCTTCCTGGCTAGTGAGGCAACATCCCCAAGCTTCTGTGGCATGCTGCTGCAGTTCCTCATGGATCATATTCATGAAGTCGGAACGAAAGATGTGAGGAAGTCTTCCGTTCTTCTTCGACTCTTCAAGCTATCGTTCATGGCGGTAACGCTCTTCTGTACCCAAAATGAGCAAGTTCTATTGCCTCACCTTAGCAAAATTGTTGTCAAATCACTGCAGCTGTCAACAACGGCGGAGGAGCCGATGAATTACTTCCTTCTCCTGAGGTCCCTATTTAGGAGCATTGGTGGCGGCAAGTTTGAGCACCTCTATAAAGAGATCTTGCCTCTATTAGAGATGTTATTGGAAGTTCTCAACAACCTGCTTATGTCTGCGCGGAAGCCACAAGAGCGGGATCTTTATGTTGAGCTTTGTCTCACCGTTCCTGCCCGCCTGAGCAATCTCCTACCGCACCTAAGCTACTTAATGAGACCTCTTGTTGTTGCATTACGAGCCGGCTCCGATCTTGTCGGGCAGGGTCTGAGGACACTAGAACTTTGCGTCGACAATCTCACAGCAGATTATCTTGATCCCATAATGGCTCCAGTTATCGATGAACTTATGACAGCCCTGTGGGACCATCTCAGGCCAGCACCATATAGCCATTTCCACGCCCACACGACAATGAGGATACTTGGGAAGCTTGGCGGCAGGAACAGGAAGTTCTTAACTGATCCGCCTACCCTGTCTTTTAACCAGTACGCAGATGACCAGTGCAGTATTGATGTAAAGCTTATGGGGTCGCCTCGGGAACGACCATTCCCAGCTGATATTGGCATTAATCTCGCTATCGGCAAGTTGATGGAAGTGCCTAAGACAGCAGCTACGAAAAAGTCTGACGGATTCTATAAGAAGCAGGCTCTGAGGCTCCTGAGCTCGCAGCTGAAGTTGTTTATCGGCTTTGACAGCCTCCCTGATGACTTTGCGCAGCTTGTTCGACTGCAGGCAACGGACTTGCTGGATGGCAACCTCGAAGTGGGTGGTAGTTTCATGGAGAAATCCGAGCGCGAAAAGTCAATTGCGAAGAAGAACGACCAAGAGGAAACTCTACGAAAACTGCTCAAAGCCTGCATATTTGCCATTTCCCTACCGGAATTAAAGGAGGAGGCTTCGTCACTGATTTTCGATATCTGCCGTCACTTCACAGTTCTAGAAGTTGGCAAGGCATTAGCCCTTGCAAAGCACCTGAAAAAACCATTCTCGGTTACCTCAGGAGAAGGTCCATTATTCCTTGACACGAGGATTCTCGGAGATGCGATTGTAGACTGTCTTTCTTCCGAGATACCTCAAGTTCGCGATGCCGCGGAAGAATGCATCAAAACCGTTCGTGACGCCGCGGTAGTCATCTTTGGAGGGTTTCCAGACAAGGTAGATCGCTTGCCGTTCTTCTTGCATCTCGCCAAGACGTTCTGCCACAGCTGCTATGAGGAGGAGTGGTTTACTAAGGCTGGCGGGAGTCTGGGGATACACATCCTCACTACTAGAATCCACCTTAGCGATGCCTGGCTCTTCGATAGACACATTGAATTTGTACGGGCTCTCGTGTATGTGATGAAAGACATGCCTCAAGATCTCCCAGCAGCCACACGGATACAGGCCCTCGAAACCCTCGAAGCCTTGTTGAGGAAGTGCACCAAGAACCTTTCGAAAGACGACCTTGCTTCTCCACAATCCAGGCTCTACAACCTCTGCGGTTTTGTCATCTACGAACTTTCGCACATGAACCGGCACGTTCGGGAAGCCTCACAGAAGTCGTTGGCGGTCATTGCAGAGACGATTGGGGCCGAAGTATACGAACTCATGGCCCCGGTAAAGGAACGATTACTCCAACCTATCTACAACAAGCCTCTGAGGGCCCTACCTTTCGCCACACAGATTGGGTACATTGACGCCATCACGTTTTGTTTAGGATTACAGCATGATATTGTCGAGTTCAATGATCAACTAAATAGACTGTTGATGGAGACTCTCGCCCTGGCAGACGCAGAGGATGATGCTCTAGCCGCCAAGCACAGTGAGCAGCGAACGGCCGAATATATCGTTAACCTGCGCGTATCCTGTATTCGCTTGTTGTCCATGGCTATGGGATTCTCCGAGTTTGGGAATTCACAGGGGAACCAGAGCCGAGCTCGCATTATCTCGGTGTTTTTCCGGTGTCTGTATTCAAAGTCTACGGACGTCATTGATGCTGCGTACGCGGGACTGAAAGGAGTGCTTGCGCTGACAAACAAGCTCCCAAAGGACCTGTTACAGAACGGATTACGGCCTATCTTGATGAATCTATCAGATCCGAAGCGAATCAATGTCGCTGGTCTCGAAGGACTTGCAAGACTACTGACTCTTTTGACAAATTACTTCAAGGTAGAGATAGGAGCAAGGCTTCTCGACCATTTGAAGACATTTGCCGAACCAAACTCTTTACAACAAATTTCGTTCAAGCTGCTGGAACAGAGCCCACAGATGAAAATTATTTCTGCAATCCTGAATATCTTTCACCTCCTTCCGCCCGCGGCTGTGACGTTCATGGATGGCCTGGTCAATATCGTACTGGATCTCGAAGAAAAGTTGCGACGGACGCATTACAGCCCCTTCAGAGAGCCATTGTTGAAGTATCTTAACCGCTATCCTAAGGAAAGCTGGGCGTTCTTCTCTGGAAAACTGCAGGATATGAGATACGGCAGGTTTTTTGCCCAGCTGATTGGGGAAGAAGCGAGTGGACCACTTCGAGCCTTGGTCATGTCTGATGTTGACGGCCTAGTCCGAAACTCGTTCTGCCTCGAAGCGGCTGAGCTAGAGCGGTGCACAGCTACTGTTAATGCGATCCGGGTGGTATATTCGGTTTGCATGAATCCCAGCACGTCAGACTGGCTTGTTTCCCAAAATGACCTTCGGGAGAAGCTTTTGCAGGCCGGTAAGGAACTTGAAGGCAAGCTTAGAAAGGACACGCTACATCCGCTACTTCGTCTAGCGGTGGAACAAGCTGGAGAGCAATTGATGGAGATATTTACGAAGGCATACCTGAGCAAGGTTCAACAACTCGATTTTCTATTTGAGATTATTGATGCGGTAACCGCTGGAGAAATCAAGGACACGCCTGCTCTCCGAATTCATATCTATGACCACATCATATGCAGCTCCTCCATGGAATACCAGCGAGCCATCGTCATCAGATCTTTAGACCTTTATGCAGGCAAGAATTTCATGCAACGGACAAAGACTTTCGCCTTCCAATTTCTTGTAAACCCGATATTGGCTATGGATATCATGAAGAGCATGAAGAACCCAAAAACACCAAAACTAATGGACAAGGCTATGACGGAAGCCATTCACAATAAAATATGGAAGCCCAATCTCGGAGACCTCGGAGACGATCCGGGGCAGGCGGGTGTCGACCACTCAAGGTTAGAGCTGCTTCAGATGTCGGCTATGCTCATAAAGCACCATCACCACCTACTCCAGGATGCTCGGAAAGATGTTATCAAATTTGGCTGGAATTATATCAAGCTCGAAGACATCATCAACAAACACGCGGCGTACGTTCTTATTGGTTACTTCATCGCGCACTATGAGACACCATCAAAGATAGTTGTTCAGATCTACGTGGCGTTGCTTCGTGCTCACCAGAATGAAGGCCGTTCACTGGTTACTCAAGCCCTTGAACTGATTGCTCCGTTTCTTCCTAAACGAGTCGCCAGTAGCGGCGATGTCCGGTATCCTATCTGGGCTAAGTGGCCACGGCGGATTCTTATTGAGGAGGGCCACAATGTGCAGCAGCTGACCAGCATCCTTCAATTTATGGTGCGACATCATGAACTTTTTTACGAGTCCAGAGAACAGTTCGTCCATTGGGTTATCGGTTCCCTCCCGAAGATCGCTCCGCAACCTAACCCGTCGAATGAGATGAAGAAGCTTTCTTTGAATCTAGTGAGCCTGATCTGGCAATGGGAAGAGCGGAGAGTAAAGGGACCACGCGGCCTGTCTGAATCACCACAATCGAGGAAGCGGAAGCTTGATGCTGTGACTGGCGGGTCTGCTTCACCTCCTGTCAACCAGCCAACTCCTGCGGCACCGGAGCGCCCAGAGTTCTTGATTCCTGAATCGCTACGAATCGCAGTGATAAAATACCTAGTTCAATTTATAACCTCACTTCAAGAACGACACCTCGTACCGTCTTCCCCTTTATACTTGAAGGACTCCAGCAATTCGCCTCCTTCGCCGCTACAGCCTAACCTGGCAAACAGGATGTGCAAGAAAAGCCTACAGTTATTCCATGATCTACTCACACCCGAGTATTGGGCAGATCTTGACAAGGTGGACCTATTCCCAAAAGTCACAGAGCCGATCCTGACTGCAGATTTAAAGATTAATCAACAGACAGATAAACCAGACGAAAAGTACGTGACATCTGTTGTCAACACCCTTCAAGTTCTCCGGATCATCATCAATATGAAGTCTGACGAATGGATCATTGCAAATCTTCCTCAACTTCAGAAGCTGCTGGAGAAGCCACTTCGATCGGAATTACCTGAAATTCAGGATTGTCTGCATAGCGCCGGAGAGGAACAAGATGACGGTAGAAATCTCAAGCCATTTGTGAAGCGCATTCTTGATGCGGTTCCCGAAGAAACACCAGATGAGGAGGATCCAGACGCGGAGGCGCCAACTTCGGAGTTTGTAACTTTCCTCTCTACAGTCGCCACAGAGACTCTGTCAGCTGGAAATCATATCTCAAGCATCAATATTCTGTGGACTTTGGCTCAACGTAGGCCATCAGAAATGGATCAACATATCCCGCTCGTGATGAAAGCACTCTCTCAAAAACTTGCGAGGGACCATGTTGCGGCTTATAGCATCGTCTCGGGGCAGGCGGTTGTGGCCCAGGCTGCGAAGACTGGCGAGCAAGTGGCAGGAATTCCAGATCAGCGGGAACTGGAGATACAAACGGATTTGATATTGAAGACTATTGATCTTATTGCTTCGAGGATGTCAGTCCTAGGGGATCAACGACGGCCATTCTTAAGCGTGCTCGCATCACTAGTGGAGAAATCTCAGAGCACTACGCTTTGCTCTAAGATACTCGATATGGTTGAGTCGTGGGTTTTTAAGTCTACGGAGCCGTTCCCAACCCTAAAGGAGAAAACAGCTGTGCTCCATAAGATGCTTCTTTTTGAGGCTCGTCCTGACCAGACGTTACTGACAAAGTTTCTTGAACTGGTTATCCGGATATACGAGGACCCACAGATCACACGCACTGAACTGACTGTTCGTCTTGAGCATGCATTCTTAGTCGGGACCAGAGCTCAAGATGTGGAAATGCGTAATCGGTTTATGGCGATCTTTGACCGCAGCATTACTCGAACAGCGAGCGCCCGGCTGAATTACGTCCTGACTGCACAAAATTGGGACACTTTGGCTGACTCGTTCTGGCTAAGTCAAGCCTCTCAACTAATTTTTGGGTCTGTCGAGATGAACAATCCAGCACAGCTACATCCGGAAGATTTCAGAACGTTCCCTCCATCTATGTTGTTTGAAACCTACTCAGACGACCAGCGGAAGAGCGACCTTATGCTAGATGATAAGTTCGAGAACTTCATGACCAACCACCGGAAGTTCTGCGCAGAATTAGGAGAAGTAAAAGTCCGAGATGTATTTGAACCGCTCAGCCAATTGCAGCACCTGGACCCTCAAGTAGCACATCAAGTCTGGATCAATTTCTTCCCTCTCTGCTGGTCGGCATTATCAAAAGAAGAGCGATTAGACCTTGAGAGAGGAATGCTATCACTGCTTACAAAAGATTACCATCAGCGCCAGGTCGACAAGAGACCAAATGTTGTGCAGACACTCCTTGATGGCATTTCGAAGGCTAGGCCCATATTTAAGATTCCGCCTCATGTGGTCAAGTTCTTGAGTAGAACCTATGACGTATGGTATACCACAGCATACTCGCTCGAGCAAGCTGCGCTGCATCCAACTATCGACTCGGCCAGCGTCCGTGAGAGCAACCTGGACGCTCTCACTGAGATTTATGCTGGCTTGCAGGAGGATGATCTTTTCTACGGCCTGTGGAGACGACGATGTGCATTTACCGAAACAAATGCTGCTCTTTCCTTTGAGCAACACGGCATGTGGGATAATGCACAGCGCATGTACGAGCAGGCGCAGATCAAAGCCAGGGTTGGCACCATACCGTTTTCTCAGGCCGAATATATGTTATGGGAGGACCACTGGGTTCTTTGTGCCGAGAAGCTTCAGCAGTGGGAGATATTGAGCGACTTTGCAAAGCATGAAAATTTCAATGACCTCACCTTAGAATGTGTATGGAGGGATTTCAATCAGTGGACGAGCACCGAAAATCGGGAGCAGCTCGATTCAATTATCAAGAGCTTGATGGATGCTCCAACACCGCGTCGTACTTTCTTCCAAGCTTTCATGTCACTTCTTAAGTTGCATGCGAAAACCGAATCTCAAGCGGATTTTGGGAAGGTTTGCGATGAATCGATACAGCTATCCTTGCGGAAGTGGCATCAGCTACCAAAACGCATAACAAATGCCCATATTCCCCTTCTGCAAAACTTCCAGCAACTTGTTGAGTTACACGACGCTAGTTTGATCTGCAATAGCTTATCGCAGACAAACCAAGCCAATCTCGACACCAAATCACAAGAGCTCAAGCAACTTCTGACAACGTGGCGTGATCGACTCCCAAATGTGTGGGACGATATCAACGCCTGGCAAGACCTGGTGACATGGAGACAGCACATCTTCAACCTGATTAATACAACCTACATTCCACTTCTTCCTCCCCAACAGGGTAATGCAACCGGAAACTCTTATGCTTACCGGGGATACCATGAAACAGCTTGGATCATTAATCGGTTTGCGCATGTGGCCCGAAAACATCAACTCCCGGAAGTGTGCATTAGCCAACTGAGTCGCATCTACACGCTTCCAAACATTGAGATTCAAGAGGCCTTCTTAAAGCTCAGAGAGCAAGCCAAGTGCCACTACCAGAACCCCAATGAACTGAACCAAGGCCTAGATGTCATTAACAACACCAATCTCAACTATTTCGGGGCACAGCAGAAAGCAGAATTCTTCACCCTTAAAGGCATGTTTTTGGCAAAGCTCAATCACAAGGAGGAAGCAAACGATGCATTTGGAACGGCATTGTACTATGACCTAAAGCTGCCAAAGGCTTGGGCGGAATGGGGATATTACAACGATGCACTCTACAAGGAGAATCCCTCAGATAGTATAAGCCCAGCATCGAACGCTGTCAGCTGCTATCTCGAAGCGGCTGGTCTATACAAAAACGCCAAATCTCGGAAACTTCTCAGTCGGATCCTGTGGCTGCTAAGTCTTGATGATGCCGAAGGCTCAATTTCTCAAGCGTTCGAGACGTATAAGGGAGAAACACCGGTGTGGTATTGGATCACATTCATTCCACAGCTTCTAACGTCGCTATCCCATAGGGAAGCTCGTCTTTCACGTAGTATTCTCGTGAAGATCGCAAAGATTTACCCTCAGGCGTTGTATTTCCTTCTCAGAACAAGCCGAGAGGATATGATCACTATTAAAAAGCAGCAAGAACAGAAGCAGGAGAAGGCACGAGCGAAGCAAGATTCTCCGGCGAATAAGCAGAGTTCTCCGAGAGTTAGCCAAGCTACACCTAACGGTCGGGTAGAGGGTACTCCGAGGCCAGGAACATCTAGTGGAGATGCTGAGAAGGCTGTCCAGAATGGAAACCGTAAGGCTTTATTTACCATAATACTTTGATTAGACGATGCTTACAAACTTATAGATGCGGGCTCCCCGCAAACCGCGAGTAATGAAAAGAACCAGTCACCCACCAATGGTCAATCGCAAGAGACGCAACAGCTAATAAAGAAGCAACCTTGGGAGTATCTGGAAGAGGTTATGTCTGTTTTAAAAACAGCGTTTCCTCTTCTTGCTTTATCGATGGAGACCATGGTGGATCAGATTCAGAAACATTTTAAATGTCCTCCTGATGAAGATGCCTACCGTCTGATTGTTGCTCTTCTCAACGACGGTCTTTCAGTAAGCAGCAATGATAATTCGACAGTTCCTGCATCGAGATTTAGCACTAACTTAGTTCTCAAGTACGTTGGGCGTATGCCTGTTGCGTTCGCAGAAGATTCGAAGCTGCCACCAGCAACGGAGGCGAATATCACACGTTTCGCAGAGACGATTCTACCCGCTCATATCCGATCAGCATTTGAAGCGGAGTTTGTCACCGTCAAACCGAATCTTTACAGCTATATTCAAAAACTGCGGCGTTGGCGGGATAGGTTTGAAGAGAAGCTTGATCGGCGTCCATCTCACCAAAACTTGGAGATTTGCAGCCCTCATCTCAGTGAGTTTCGATTTCAGAAGTTTGATGAAGTGGAAGTTCCAGGTCAGTATCTGCAACACAAGGATAAGAACCAAGATTTCATCCGCATCGACCGGTTCCTTCCGGATGTGGACCTTGTTCGTGGCATTGGCGTTTGTCACCGTCGTCTTAAGATCAGAGGTCATGATGGGAGCATACATCCGTTCGCCATCCAGCATCCAGCTGCCAGACATTGCCGAAGGGAAGAGCGGATATTACAGCTTTTCCGAATTTTTAATGGTGTTCTTGCGAAACGAAAAGAGAGTAGGCGTCGCAGTCTCAACTTCCACCTCCCACTCATGGTTCCCTTGGCGCCTCACATTCGACTAGTGCAAGATGATCCATCGTACATCACCTTACAAGGTATCTACGAGGATCATTGTAGGAGAGTGGGGATGAACAAGGACGAGCCTATACTATTGACAATGAAGAAGCTTAGGAAGTTAACGGATGTGAAGGGCCAAGTAAGAGGATTTGAGCGGCCAGAAGCACTATCATTCACTGATAAACTCATCCAGAAATACCCTGACCAATCGACGCATATGCGAATGGAAGCCTACTCCACTATCCAGGAAACGATGGTGCCAAACACGATTGTTCTGGAATACTTTACGAAGTCATTCCCGTCGTTTACCGAATTCTGGCTTTTCCGCCGTCAATTCTCATACCAATTTGCGGCACTCACCTTCATGACCTACATCATGCACATGAACAACCGCTATCCCCACAAGCTTTCAATAGCTCGCGGCACGGGTAACATCTGGGGTTCTGAACTCATTCCAGCTATGGCAGCTGGCAAGGCTTTCTTCCATAACCCTGAACCAGTGCCCTTCCGTCTAAGCCCTAACATTCAAACCCTGATGGGTCCCATCGCTATGGAGGGTATCTTCTCTTGTGCCATCATGGCAATTGCGAGATGCTTGACCGAACCAGAATTCGAGCTTGATCAACAATTAAGCATCTTTGTTCGCGATGAGATGATATTCTGGTTCACACAACAACATCGTTCTGGATTACAGGACAATCACCTGAGGGATACTGTGACGATAAATTCAGATATCGTCGTTAAGAAGGCTGTTAGTTTGGCGAGGCCACCAGAGGGCGTCAATCTTCCGGCCAACCAGACAGTTATTGACCTCATTAGTCGGGCAGTGAATCCGGTGAATTTGGCGCAAAGTGACGCGCTTTGGATGCCGTACTTGTAAGGGTTGCATCAGGAAGGGCAGCAAGGCTTAATTGTGTATGAATTCTTAGTTTTTTTTTTTACGGGAAGGCATTTTTGTTACGTTATTGCTGGGAGTTTGCTACATGAGGGGCTTGGAGCTCCTCCGTTATGACGTGGGCGTTTCTACGATTTCGGTGTGACTGTCGACATGTCGCTTCCACAAAATTCATATCATGTTGTACTCCACTATTTCATGTGTATTCTTAGACTGCTCTCTAGCGCTCACTTAATTAAACAAATCGAGAATGCTGGTAGCAAATAACGACAGGAATTGATGTGAACCCCCAATAATAGCACCCCCTGAACTCCGAACCCAGGATCGTGATCGCATACACCGTGGATATATATGCCTTGGTAGGTATCAAGCTAGGCCTGGCTTTCTCTTTATCCCCAACGCAGCAGAAAAGTCCTTTTTCTTCTTCACAGTCCGCTTGAACGTGGGTACCACTTCCTCTTTTAGTTTCTCCTCGACGACATTCTCGCCGCCGGGTCCCAAATCACCCTCCTCTTCCGCAATTCTCCTCACCTTCTCCCCTTCCTCGGTCATAAACGCACGTTTTGCCGCCTCCTCAATTTCTCTTTCCTCACGCTCTCTCTCTCCGTCCTTTTCCTCCACTCGCTCCCCCAACGCCACACCGCCCCTATCCACTCTCTCATTCCTTGCATTCCGTGTCCTGATCTCATCGAGCGCGTCAGCAATCTCCATTTCTCTCTTCGCATCCAAAGTTTTCGCCTCCAGCTCCACCATCGCGTTCCGCTCTTCCTCCTCCCGTTCTAGCCGATCGAGCCTCTCCTCCTCCGTCTCCGCTTCCCCGAGTTTGGCCTCTCTCCACACCTCAAAGTTCCGCTTCGCACCTCTCTCGCACTCATAGTCCATGTTCTTTGGGTCGGTCTTGAAGGTAATCTCGCCAGAGCAACGGGTACACCGTATGTAGAAGCGGTAGATAGGAATGTTGTAGTACTTTTCGCCGGATGTCTCCTTGCGAGCGTTGAATTTGCGGCCTTTGTAGATGTACTCGCCGCAAGAGGTGCACTTCATGCTGAACGGTGCCATTAGTCGGACAGTTTGCACTTTAGGTCCGACTTGCTTAGGACCCCGTGTACGGGTGATCTTGGACGGGTCAAAGTCCGGAGGGTAGTATTTGGTTAGAACCTTGCGCTCAGACATGGCAGCGGTTTGATCCCGGCGAGGCTGCTGTACTCTGAGAGTTGAGCTGAAGTTGGGAGGATGTGCAGTTCAGAGTTACTGATCGTTGATGACTAAGAGGCGACTACTGGCGGCTAACAAACAATCAACACCAAATCTCGTGACCCGCTTAACTCTTGTCGTGTCAAACGCGATAGCCGTTACTGACATGGATATAGCCGCCATGGACATGGATCTCGTCTCTCCATATTCTGAGCCAACGCGAGGCGTGTATCGTCCTTTCCAGCAATGCCCTCTGGACGCTGCAGATGAGCTTGTGAATCGCCTGGCCAGATCATATCCTACAGGCTTTGGTTTTAATCTCTCAGTCACGGATGCGAACGGAGAGCCAGTGGACATGGAGAAGTTCCTGCGCGACTGGAGACAAGATGCATTGAACAAACATCAGTACGATTCGGCAATCTTTATCGGAGACAAGCTGCTGGCGCTGACCAGTAAGCATTCCCACTCTTTTTGGAGTTTCTATCATGAACTGTTTGCTGATCTGGCATCTTGGTTACAGATGATGACAAAGATGCCTTTTGGCTTGCTCAGGTGCACTTCTCCACCGGGAACTACACGAGGGCTCAGGGCTTCTTGTCGAGACAGGATCTCATCGCGCGAAATCCTTCCTGCAAGTACCTAGCCGCACACTGCTTCATCAAGCAATCGAAGTTTGAAGACGCATTGGCTGTGTTGGGCAACAAGAATCCAACCCACCTCATTAGCAGCTCTAGCAACAGCCGCCGAAAGCTACAGCATCCAGATGGGAGTCTCAAGAACGGCTCGACACGCTCTGGCAAAGGCGTTTACAAGTTGGACCGAATAGAGAGGAGTGAGGAACGGGAGAGGGAAGATGCGACGAATATCAAGTTTGAAGCGGCTATGTGTTATCTGCGAGGGACCTGCTATGCCAAACTAAATGCCTTTGATCGAGCAAAAGAGTGCTATAAGGATGCTGTGCGCATTGATGTTCAGTGCTTCGAGGCCTTTGATCAGCTCATGAAGAACACTCTGATGTCACCGGATGAGGAGTGGGCATTTTTGGAATCTCTGGACTTCGATTCCATTCATGTCGCTGATGACAATTCAATCTCCCAGGAGGCCGCCGAGTTTACAAGAATGCTCTACACCACGCGTCTTTCAAAGTACAAGAATCCCGCTCTTTTCACTGCTGCCACCGAGACTCTCTCCACCCACTACAACCTTGCTGAGAATCCCGACCTTCTCCTTTCCAAGGCTGAGCTCCTGTTTACGCAATGCAGGTTCAAAGCGGCTCTAGCTCTCACCTCTTCCATTCTCAAATCCGACAAGTACAATTTTTCTATCTACCCACTCCACCTCGCCTGTCTGCACGAGCTAAATAAGAAGAACATCTTATTCCTCATCTCTCACGACCTTGCTGATAATCACCCAGACGAGCCCTGTTCCTGGCTTGCGGTGGGTATCTATTATCTCACTATCAACAAGATCGCCGAAGCTCGCCGGTTCTTCTCCAAGGCTTCAATGATGGACCCACACTACGGTCCTGCATGGATCGGTTTCGCACATACCTTTGCCGCAGAAGGTGAGCACGACCAGGCTATCTCCGCGTACTCGACAGCCGCAAGACTGTTCCAGGGCACGCATCTTCCACAGTTATTCCTCGGTATGCAGAACCTCCAGCTCAACAACATGACACTGGCGGACGAATACTTGAAGACAGCCTACGGGCTTTGCCGCACTGACCCACTACTGCTAAACGAAATGGGCGTGGTCTTCTATCATCAGGATCACCTCAAAGACGCTGTGGACATGTTCAAACAAGCGCTTCAAATTGCTGAAGATATTGACAGTGACCCGCAAGCATGGATTGCGACTAGAGCTAACCTGGGGCACGCTTACCGAAGATTGGACATGTTGCCTGAAGCCCTAGAAGCATTCAAGGAGGTGCTTAGGCAGGGCGGTAAGGATGCGGGGGTATTTGCTGCAAAGGGCTTAGTGTTGATGCAGATGGGTCATAGTTTTGAGGCTATACTTGCGTTGCATGAGGCGCTCGCGCTAAGCCCGCAAGATCCAGTTGCAACAGATATTCTGGGAAAGGCGTTGGAGAGCAGTTCACGTATGGGGATTAGTGGTGCGATGCCAGGCAGTGGCTGGGTTGAGGATGAAGAGCAAGAAGAGAAGCTCGAGAAGCTCTTGGCGTTAAGAAAGAGGGAAGCTATTCGAAAGGTTGGGCAGGGACGGAGAGGAGGTACTGGAGGCATGGGTAGTTCATCTACTAGACGGAGGAGTGCATTGTTGGGGGATGAGGTGAGCATGATGGGAGTGAGTGATGAGGACGACCGCTAGTGGGAGAGGAACAAGTTCGCTTCATTGGCCGGTAGGGACTTGGGTATTGCGACGGCGGCTTTTACTCTATTGGGTGGTGGTGCATTCATGTGGCGCGGCGCTCTTTTTGGTGTTACCGGGTTTACTGCTTGCATACCTCGGAAGCTAGAAAAGCAGTCATACACTTATAGTCTGACAAGAAAATTCGATTGTACATTACATAACTAGAGCTATAATGATAAAGGGGATCGCCTGTATTCTATTGAAGAGGCCCCTCGTTTCTGTTCTAGTGGGCGATGTCAAATGCTAGAAGTTTTATTTCGGAAAGGGGGCGGAGGGAAACCAGAGCTCGACTATGACAAACAGCAACTGTAAATTTGTGTCTTCTCGAAGACTTGGAAAGCTCGCAGCTTATTTTAAAGGGTGTTTGAGTTGCTTCCCGCAAGATGATTCCCGGCTTCCACGTTCCCAAACCCATGTTGACGGATCCCAGGGTACGTATCAGGGGGGATAGGGGTATGGAGGAAAACACAAGAATACTGGCAATTCTCCCCAGATACTCAAAGATTATCACACACCATCAATCTCAGCAGACCAGTGGTCAGGGTTATGGGGTATGAATGGTTAACCCCTCAGCAACTGTGAAACTATGTTGCTTATAGTTAGTTGCGGTTCCCCAACGGCGTACGAAAGTCCTGACTCGTCGTAAACCTGCCAATCCAGCATTGGTACTTTAATCAGGCCTAGCTCTTCAGCTACACTTCTTCACTCCCACGACCACCAGATTCCTTGGACTCCATTTGTAATCAAAGACGGTCTCTACCCATGCATCTTGAACTACATCTCGTTGCTCCTTCAGAAAGAGCCAGCGATCAATCACCACAATCGCCTCCACTACGCCCGCACTAAACGCCATCAAGCTCCATACGATACTCAAGTCTCTTTTCCGCGGTAGGTATCGCATGTAATAATCGACGATCTCGTCGTCGCTGAGTCCGGACATGAGAGATACAATAATTGGCCCACGCACTGGATCATTTGAGAGTTTGGCGACAGCTCCATGGACATAGGAGGTGAATGACGTGTAACAGGCTTTGCGGAGCGAGCCTATGATGATGGGGTCAGTTCCCATGGCATCTGGGCTTGTAGGACATCCCCCTACTATATCATCAGATGCAAAAGGAGCAGAGACAACGCCACGATCAAGGAAAATGCGCTGCAACAGAGCCCGGAAGAAGTGACGAGTGAAGAAATCCGCACTATCGACAGGTGTCCAGTTTTGTGGCGCCTGTACAGCCATCATACGCGCCGTGATGTTGAGTCGGACGCCTTCCCCATACCTGTGGGGATATGTGACCAGGCGTTCAGATATGGGGAAGCCAGCTGGATCCCGGGTGGCTGTGGTAGCAACAACGCGTGGGCTCGGTCGTGGCCGAAGTGTGGGAAGTTTATAAGTAGGGGGGCCAAGACGCTCGGTCATGAGGTTGTAACAGCAGCCGATGACAGCGACGGCGGTGACAGAAGGTGTGATGAGCAGGGAACGTAGCGCGTGGTGGACGAGGTTTCCGCAAGAGTGGAGGGAGATAATCATCAGGCTCTGGTGCGGCACTGAGGCGGGTGTACCTGCGGAAGGTTGTCCTTGTGAACCAAAGTGTGTATCTCCATTGACGGCCTTAGGGGAATCGATCGAGACGGCCTCGTGGAGGTCGCACTCATGGCACATATGCCGTTCAACCCCTTTGTTATTATTTGAGTTTTCTGAACCATCATGTCCACAAGGCTGTCTTCTCTTGACATGGCCTGCCATGTCTCCGTTGGCTGTATGTCGGGGTATGCTCTTGATCTGCTGTACAACGGGTGATAAGTCCGCGCCATTGATCATATGCTCAACATAGTGTATCGAGCCCTTCTCTTCACTATTTGGATAGAGAATGCTGGCCCCTTCCAAAGAGTGTTCCCCCTCAGTCATAGCTCCAGCAGCTGTTGTGGCACTTGATTCTTCCGAGCGGCCCCCCTGAATAGCCAAATCATCATCCAGTGCCCCTTCCCCTATTTTTGATGCCTTCATCCTAGTCCGATATTCCCTCTTATGTCTCATAACTTTCTCTTTCTCGGCCAATTTTGCAGTCACATCCATGTTTTTTGCCTCCTCGATATTGTGTTTTTTGCTCTCCACAGCTACGATATGCCTGTTATATGGCTGACTTGCTAAAGCACGACCAAGGTAATTCTGTCCAGATCCAAAATCCACCAGATGAGTAATCTCGCGAGCAGTGTCCCTTGATATCTCAGATGCCAGTTTATCAACATATTGCGTGAAGTTCTGCACTTCATGCATTTTCTTGGGTTTCATGCCCACAGCAATTTTTCGAGTTAGATTGCTTTGCACTGCATTTTCATGTCCAGTGACAATGGATGGTTGAAAATCCCGCTTTAACAAATGCTTGCGAATGTCTCGGATATAGCTTAATAGACTCTCAGGAGGACAGGGCCCTTCTCGCCATGAGGCTACCTTTAGGTCAAGTTCTTGCTTTTGCTGTCCTTCGGCTTCGTCTGTAACAAACTGATCCAGATTTTCTCTCATCAGTAAATCTAGGATATCCTCCACATCCCGGTCCTGAAACCATTCTCGCCATGGATGAGGCAAGGCTGTGGCGTACAAATCTGGCTCTCTCGTGAAGAAATCTAGAATGTGTACTCCTCCACAGAGTGTCTGAAAGAGTGTCGAAGATGTTGCGAAACTGAGGGTGGATTCAACATAGACCTCTGAATCCAAGAAATAATCTGAATGTGGCAGAGAATGTAAGGGTGGCATTGCACATTCTGTGGCATAAACAGTACTGGGATACGGAGTAGGTCGTTTTCCTTTTCCATTTTTGGTGTTGAGCTATCCAGCGTCAAAGTCATGTGACCAAACGACACCACCGAGGTGAATCGTATCAGGGCTATCCCGAAACCTCAGTCTCTCCCATTTCTAATATTTGGGGGCTTGGAGCCCAGAGAACAGCAGGATGATGTCATCTAATGAAGAAGACCCTTTCCTCCAAGTCCAAGCGTTCGTTCCTGTCTGAACCTTGTAATACGTACAATACTAAGCATCTCTACAGGGACGTTCTTTCACTCCTCAATACCACACGTCCTCTATTTGCATCCTACCTGCGCATCCGCTCCCTCGCTTCCGCTTCCTCGGCCACATCTCCAGAGCTGATCCAATCCCGTAATGAACTTGAATCAACCCTCCAGGTTCTCAGCTCCGATCTCCTGGATCTCAACGAGAGTGTCAAGGCTATCGAATATGACCCGTACCGTTACGGAATCGAGATCGACGAGGTGGAGCGGAGACGAAGGCTTGTGGAGGAAGTTAGTGGCGAAGTCGAGGACATGCGTGAAGAACTAGCTAAAGCGGTAGCGGGCATGGATCATCGGAAAGTGTCTGCTGGTGGTGGCACATTACCCCCGCCATCAGTATTTGATGATTTAGAGGCTCAGGGAGATGACTATGCGGCGTTCGAGCAGCAACGGCAACTAGAAATCATGCATGAGCAAGACGAGGCGCTTGATGGAGTGTTTCAGACGGTGGGGAATTTAAGACAGCAGGCACATGTTATGGGAAGGGAGCTCGAGGAACAAGAAGAGCTGCTCAATGACACGCACGAGGCAGCAGACAGAGTAGAGGGAAGGCTGAAGGTAGGGTTGAAGAAGATGGGAGTGATAATAAAGAAAAATGAGGGTGAGGCGCCTGCCTTGATTCCTTGACATGGCATTTTGGATATGCTAATTTGTTGTGGCCTAGATCCCTTATCAAGTTGCTGCATAGCTGTATTGATATTTGTCCTCATCTTGCTGCTTATTCTCATGCTAGTTTTGTAGCACATGCACCTTCTCTTTCAGGTCAGACTAGGCGTTGAGGCGTGACAGAACAGAATTTGGTTCTCTTGATTTGCCCTGCTTCGCGATTTACTCCCGCCTCTCCATCAAACCACGCATACGCCAAATGGCGACTTATTGATACACGTCAATGTTGTGCTCTGTCGTGCATAGAGAGAGCTACATTGTGTATCCATGTTGTATTATACAGAAATCCCCTTTGGTGCTGTCTTACCATAGCACCTGTAGAATACTCTACGACAATAAACGCAGGTCGTTTGGAGCTACATAAACTAGATCGTGAACCATTGTTTTACGACTGGATATTTGCAACGGACTCAGAGCACAAACAAATGACTTTCAATTTGGCAACCAAATTTCAGAGTCTGCAATTCCCATGTTATTTATTTAGGGCAATTCTACAAATTCAGTTGCAGCTCGTCCGTAGCTGTTTGTGTTTTGAGTGCCATGTTTTGTACACAGTGCAAAATTTAAACGACACCCAGTTTCGCAAATTCCCACAGCCTCTCCGTCCTCCCGTTCCAAGCTCTAAAATCAGTCGCATCGAAAATTTTGAGCATCATGGACATGTCCGAAGAATCCGAGGTACCTGGGGTCACTTACGAAGAGCTTGCTGAGCTTGAGAAGGAATTTGATGATGTGGAATTGGCTCTTAGTAAGTTTTACATCCCCTTACTGAGCTCGTCCCGGTGTCGCTACTCCAGTGGGTAAGGATCGCAACTAACAGAGTGCCCGCAGTTCGCACTGAGACTGTCCTTACCGCCCCACTGTATGCTAAACGCAGTGCCCTGATATTGCGTCTGCCAAACTTCTGGCCTCTAGTCCTCGAACAAGCGCCCTCGGAAATCGATCAATTCATACAGCCCTCCGACTCTGCTGTGCTTGTATCCGCCTTGAAGAACATCCACGTCAGCCGCTTCGAGATTCCACCGATTGCCTCTGAAGAAACCACAGGATCGCCGCGTAGCATAGCCATAAAATTCGAGTTTACGCCAAACGAATGGTTTGAGAACGATGTGCTGGTGAAGAAGTTCTGGTATCGACATGCCAAGGATGGCTGGTCGGGGCTGACATCAGAGCCGGTGAAGATCGATTGGAAGAAGGGTAAGGATCTCACCTTTGGGGTGACAGACGCGGCAGTGGCGGCATGGGAAGCAGAAAGGAAGGGAGGAGATACCTTCACAACTACAGCTTCCAATGGGCGTAAGGCTAAGGGAAAGGCTCCGACTGGGTATAAATCGCGCGAACAAGAAGCTCTAGAGAAATTGGCTGGGCAGACCACGCAAGGGTCATTTTTCTCGTGGTTTGGATTCTGTGGAAAGAAGGTTACTGCCGAGGAATCCGCCGAGGTTGAACGAAAAGAAGACGAAAGACGTGCAAAAGTCAAGAGGGGGGAGGAGGTACCGCCAGTAGCTGTGGAGACGGACGTAACAGCCTGGTGCGGTGAAGATGGACTTGAAGAGGATCTAGAAGAGGGGGACGTCGACATTGTATTCCCTGCAGGAGAGGAGTTGGCAATTGCCATCAGCGAAGATTTATTTCCCGGCGCACTCAAGTACTTCAGTAAGTTGTTCCCAGAACCTCGAAGCACAATTTAATACCAAGTTTTCGGCTTGGATGCTAACATAAACATCTAGCTCAAGTGCAGGAGCAGCAAGATCTCTCAGACATCGACTTCGAAGATCTAGACTCGGGTGATGAGGAGGCTGGCGATCTTAGCGAGTTGATTAAAAGTAGTGGGTCTGATGGCGATGAAGTGGATTATAAAGGGAAGAACCCAAACAAGAAGAGAAAAGCGTGATCTGCTATTTTTAATCATGGCAAAGCCGTCTTCTGTTCCTTTCTAGTTTTTCTACATCCCCCTACCCCCTTTCCCCTTCTTATGGGCTATTCTGTCTTTCTTTCTCTTTACCCTGTATCCATCCTATTATTGGAAGACTGTTTCACACACAAAAATAGAGTGTCATTATTGAATAAAATCCAGGTTAACGAGTTTTCTTATCATGTTTAAGGCCGGTCGCTCGCTCCGTTTGAGCTTCACGTCGTAAACTCTCTTTCTCACCATTCTGACGTGATCTCAGCGCCGGAACGAAAATCCGAAAACTTTGTCCCCTGCATCCTACGGCACCACGTTTCGAGGTATTGGGAGAGTTCACATGCGTTGCGAGTCGGGGTTCTAAAAAGGGGTTGTGGTATACAAGTGAAGTAAAGGTTGCCCTTCATGTACTAGGGGGTTCCCCCCTACCCAGAACAACATAGCTATCCAGCAAATCACTAAAGACACTGCAATTAATGGGGCAATCTCTGAAAAGATAAAAAACGTGTCCGACGAATCACTCGAAGCAATGCAAATACATAGAATAGTGGTATTGTAGTAAATATAGCTCCTATATTCTAACAGATCCGCTAAGGAAGCACAATGTACTTCTCCAAATGCTTCGGTATGGCCCCCAGAAGCTTCTTCTCCTCGAGCCATTTCCTCGAAAATAGCCTTTCAGCGTATCGATATGCGCCATCGCACAGAACAGTCACGACCGTGTTACCCTTTCCTAGTTTCTCAGCGACTTCCTTTGCGGCGACGACGTTCAGGGCCGAGCTGGCGCCTAGGTACAGCCCTTCTTCGTCGAGGCACCGGTACACCATTTCGATACTTTTCTCATCGCTAATATAGAGTGCCCCATCCAAAAGGTCGATATCTGGCGCCAGATTATCCGTGATACGACCTTGGCCTATGCCTTCTGTGATTGAGGATCCACTTCGTTCCATCCGTTTGTCGTTAGTAGTGATGTATGAGTGAAGTACGGAGCCTGGTGGGTCTGCTAGGAACGTCTTCACGCGGCCATCTGAAACGGTTTTTAGATACCTCGTTACTCCCGCCAATGTCCCTGCGGTGCCTGTAGCACAGGTGAAAGCATCAACCTTGCCCTCTGTCTGGTACCAGATCTCCGGGCCAGTGGTTTCGACGTGAGCTCTTTGATTAGCTGTATTATCAAATTGATTTGTCCACACTGCGTTTTCTAGTCTCTCCGCATGTCTCCTTGCCTGATGATTATAATTGTCCGGATTTTCAAATGCCACCGCTGGAACCGGGTAGACTTCCGCGCCCAATAACCGTAGCAAGTCAATTTTCCCTTGCGATTGTGTGTTCGGCATGTATATGACCAATTGATACCCCTTGGAGCGGCATACGTGGGCAAGGCCAATTCCAGTGTTTCCAGCCGTCCCCTCAACAACGGTGCCGCCAGGACGAAGCAGCCCCTTTTCCTCGGCATCCTTGATGACATACAAGGCTGCGCGGTCTTTGATGCTACCACCGGGGTTCATGAATTCAGCCTTGCCGAGAATTTCACAGCCTGTCTCCTGCGAGAGTCTGTTCAGGCGAATTAAAGGGGTATTGCCGATGGCTAGTAGAAAATTGATGCATGAGTAAGCTGTTATGCTCAGAGTGGCGACTTGGAAAGAGGAGATGAACCTCCAACAAGGCCGTTTACCACTCCTTGTGCCTTGGAAACACCAATGCCATATTGATTTGGGGCTTCCATCTGCGCGGCTGTCATCACAGCGCGATATGTAGTGGCGGAGAAGCGTCGTACGCTAGCAGGAAACATTGCGAATGTTGACGGATGTACATATACAACAGATACAAGTACAAATTGGAATATCCGAGGTTGATGTTTCGGACGAAGGAGAAATGCGACAGATAAGGATCACGTGGTATCACGGGACTCTTATCTTAGCGCGATCTCAACACGAACATTGTTTGTTTACCCTCGACTCCTACGTCCAAGATCAACACTATCTTATCCAATTTCAACTCCAACCTCAGAGCGACAGCATCTTCGCAAAAATGCCGGGGAGGACCTCATCACGAACAACAACTCGGACATCAACGACATCACGCACATCCACCACTGCCGTATCACGTAAATCGTCCGTCGCGACTCTGAAATCGCGTTCATCAACTGCATCGCGTTTCTCGTCTTCGCATGTGGCCATTCCCGATGAAACTCCAACCTCAGCGCTCCGGGTACAGATTAGTAGCATATTCTTTGATGCACAGCGAACGACGGCGGGACACAGAAAGTCTGTGGTTAAGCTACGGAAGATACAGGAAGCTTGTTGCTATGAACCGACCGGTAATTCAGGAAGGGGCAATGAGGGTTTTGATGAGGAACAGTTTAACTATGAGGTGGGGAGATGCACAATCAGGCTGATGGCAGTCAAAAAAAGTGAGTCTGCGGGGGACAGGGTTCTGAGGTTCTTGGGGCTCTTTTTAACTCTTGCGAGCGAGAAGGGTGAGATACACTGTCCAGGCTGTGTTTCAGATACAAAAAACTGAACAATTTCTTGTTAGATAATGCTATGGTTTCTGGAGAAGATGATGAGGGTTTCCCAGAGACTCCTAGCAGTCGGCTTACGTCGTATATCCTCTCTCTTATTCTACCATTCCTGACCTCAAAAGAGAAGACGGTCCGGTTCCGCTCAACGCAGTTGGTTTCACACATCATTAACTCTATAGATTCGATCGAAGATGACCTCTTCCAACAACTCCGCTTGAGCCTCCTAAAGCGCATCCGAGACAAGGAAAGCATGGTACGAGTACAGGCTGTGCTTGGGCTAGGCCGTTTGGCTGGTAATGAGTTAGAAGGCGACCCGAATGGCAATGAAAGCGACGATGAGGACGCGGGAGATATGTTGGAGAAGCTGCTAGATGTTTTACAAAATGATCCCAGTGCAGATGTTCGACGATCTTTACTTCTCAACCTGCCCCTTACGCCAGTCACTCTTCCTTACCTCTTAGAACGCGCCAGAGATCTTGATCCGACTACCAGAAGGGCTCTATACTCCCGATTGCTACCAGCGCTGGGAGATTTTCGCCATTTGTCACTATCAATGCGCGAGAAGCTGCTTAGATGGGGCCTGCGAGACCGAGATGAGAATGTACGCAAAGCGGCTGGGAAGCTATTTCGGGAGAGGTGGATAGAGAATTGCGTTAGCACGCAAGCTACCGCCCAAGAAGGTTCTCAAGAAGGCGGTATCACTGTTGAGGCCCATTCACCTAACTTCGAGGGGCTTAAAGAATTGCTCGAGCGTATCGATGTCGTGAACTCGGGCGTCGAAAATGGCGTGGCTCGGGAGGCTATGAAAAATTTTTGGGAAGGACGAGCGGATTATCGGGAAGCAGTCACATTTGATGATTCGTTCTGGGATGACCTCACTGCGGAGTCGGCGTTCATTGCTAGGAGCTTCAATGAGTTCTGTCACCAACAAGGAGATGCTAAGTTTGAGGCATTGGTGGAGGATAAAATGCCGGAGGTTACAAAACTGGCTTTTTTCCTTCAAAGATTCGTCAACAAGCTGTTAAACAGTCTCAGAAGGGCAGCAGAACAGGATGGGGATGCGGAGGAAGATGACGATGCAGCTGAACTGGAATTTATCGTGGAGCAACTTCTTCACATCGCACAGACCCTTGATTACTCGGACGAGGTAGGGCGGAGAAAGATGTACGCTCTTCTCAGGGAGATTCTGGCAGTTCCAGAACTTCCAGAGGAAGTCACCAGACTTGTCATCGAAGGGCTTCGCGGAGTCTGTGGAGGTGATCCCGCAGGCGAGCGTGAATTCTGCAGTGTGATACTGGAAGCGGTAGCAGAAGTTCATGACACGATCACAGGGGATGATATTGGAGGCGAGGAGGACGATCCAGATGAGAGTTTTCATTCCGCAAAATCAGAGCTGAGCGAAGAAATGCCAAAGAGGTCGAAAAAGTCTCGGTCACGAAGCCCCGACGAGGGAAACGAGGAGGAAAAGGCTATGAAAGAGATCTTGGTCAATATGAAATGCCTATTTATTGCTCAATGCATGCTTGAGAATGTGGAGGGAAATTTGCAGCAAAATATCCATCTAGTCACCATGTTGAATAATCTGGTCATCCCAGCCGTGCGCAGCCACGAGGCCCCTGTCCGAGAGAGAGGCTTGACGTGCTTGGGCCTTTGCTGCCTGCTTGACAAGGTATATAATCCATTTAGAATCTGATGCTGAACCAGATTTTGTTAACCATTGCTCGCAGACACTGGCAGAGGAGAACCTTACTCTTTTTCTCCATTGCTTCAACAAAGGTCATGACGCGTTACAGGTCGCCGCTATACATATCATTGCCGATATACTGACAGTTCACGGCTCCTCTCTACTCTCATCTCCCACTTGTGCAGTGGAAGAGAAAATGCTTTATAAGATGTTCTCCAAAGCACTGAAGTCGGACGATAAGATGGAAGTTCAAGCTGCTGCCTGCGAGGCCGCCTGCAAGCTGATGCTTGGCCTTGTTGTCAAAGACGAGGAACTTCTCAAAACTCTTGTTATTGCGTACTTCGACCCCGGAACTGCAGAAAATCTAGGACTCCGGCAGGGCTTGAACTATTTCTTGCCAGTATACTGCCATTCCCGAGCCGAGAATCAGATGAGGATGCAAAGGATAGCTGTTGCGGCAATCCATTCACTTATACTACTACACGATAATCTGGATGAGGAAGAGGAGATGGTGTCACCCGTTATGATTGCAGCTTATTTGGTTGATTGGACGGATCCGAGGAAGGTTGTTAGTGCGAATGACATGCAAGCTCTCGTCGATGACTTTGGGAGAAAAGAAAATGCTAGAGATATCGATGGGACGGTACATCTGGACCTGGCAAGAGATGTGCTAGAAAAGATAGCTTCGAATGCTAGCAGTATGTTACCCTTTCTATTAATCCCTTTCTTGCTAGTAGTTCTACGTGTTACTTATTTCTTGGTGAACAGAGGAGGAAAAGAAAGTCTTCTGCAGTATGCTTGGCAAACTGTTCATCTCCAAACACGCAGATGCGGAGAAGATACGGACCGTTTACGAAGTAGTGTCTCAGGCCGTCGAGGTATGAAACCTCATCTTCACATAGTATTACTTCGCCAGGCATGTTGATGACTAACTTGCCAACAGGATAAGCTTCTCTCAGACGCACCTTCTCGCAATGCGCTCAACAAACTCCAGATCGCACTGGGCAAGATCATCGGATTGTTAGGAGAGCCGGAGGAGATTGACGATGAAGGCGGTGATGCAACTAACGTGGTATCTACCAATACTAATGAGGAAGAGATGGCTGAGGAGGCTGAAGAGGGGCTAGACGTCACAGTCACCGTGGGATTGAAAGACCCCAGGAGTGATTCGCTTCTGAACGAGCTTTTAGATGATGAACCAGAGAGCGGGTTGTATGATGATACTTATTGAAAGGCTGGCGAATGGGAGTTCGTTGTTTTTCTCGAAAGGTGGTTCGTCATTTGATCAGATTTGGTTCCTGTATGTAGCGTACATACATAGTAGTGCAAGATGACTTGCATGTTGGAGTATATCAGAAGCGATTGGAGCAGTTCTGCTGGGTCGCGCCGGGGTATGCGTCGATCGTTACGCACCATGACATCATCTGGAGTCGGGAAGAAGTCCAATGAAGTTTGTACGGGTAAGAGTGAAGTTATCCTACTGAATCTTAACTTGTCGGGAGAGTGATATGAGATCCTGAAGTCTTATGAAGTTGTGTGTTTCAGGAAGACAGACAGAGCTAGAGCAGATGGTTCCAGAACGACGAGAGCGGCAATGATCCTCGTCCACTGTTCTGGTGCCTCTCTGTGTGCTCCCGGGCACTCGGGAAGAAAGCCAAAGGTACGCATGCAGTAGTCTCTTTGCCGTCCCTGTCCTTCGGGCGGCACGGCAAGGACACGGCAAGATCAATGCAAGGGCTGGTCATGTTTCGCTTCGCTTTGTTTTTGGGAGGATAGAGTACGTTGGATAGCACGGAGTACTATGTATATAATGTTAGCGTGGTGTAGGACGTGTAGGACGCCCAGTGCTGGTTTACCTGTTGCACAGATGAAAGCCAAGCGCTTCGAAGTTCCTGAACGGCACCACGGGAAAAAGTCAGTTAAGCAAAGCGGCATTGGTCTCACTCCACCACCCTAACATTATATACGCAGTACGATAGAGCAGAGATCTATCATGTACTTGGAAATAAATAAAACGAGTCAACGCAGTATTTTATTCTCCCCTGTGAAACTATCCTAGAAAACCCCCTGTGGATGGATTAGTGATGTCACGTGGAACAGCCCGACCTCGGTTCCCACTCGGACATTTCGCCAAATTAACGCCGTTAGGAGGAGGTTTACCGTGCACACTTACCGTGCACACTTCCTGTTCATGCCTTTGTATGACCTGACAGCAAAGTACTCTACTTATCTCGCCCTTTTGTCCGTTCCGTGCAGCAAGTTTAAGGAGAGGATGGTACATATACTCATGGTTACTCGAACTCTGCACATCATCTCTACGTGGTGCAGGCTAGTCGCTTTTTTCTCTTGGATCCTGGCCTTCATTCTACCACCATTTACGCGGTACCGGCCAGGCCATCCTTGCAGCAATTCCCTGCCGAGCACTACGGAGCACAAACGTCGACGTCTGATACACAAGTATAAATAAATGGTTGCTTAAGCCACATAGCAAAAAAAACCCGGTTCCTAGATCGGGGACGGCTTTGATAGGGCCTCGGGTCTACGAGGTAGCATGGAGTACTCCAACGCAACGAGTAAGAGAAGAGTGAGAACTAGATGTTGGAGGTGGCTGGCAACCTTGGGGACTAAAATGGTGCCCAGGTCAGCCGGATCAAGGCATGGACCGGTCCATTGTCGCGGGACGAAGGCGAAGGGGGCTTCAACATTCGGTGCAATTTCGCCTTTCTCAGAATGTGATTTTATACAGCACCCCATCCAACGGAAATTTGATGCTTTGATGCACCGGGATGGCTCAAGCCGCACCAAAAGAGGAAAAAGAAAAGGGAGTTAAAAAAAGCAGAAAGAGTTCAAAGCCAAGCAAGCTTAAGATGACCTTCTTCACCTTCAACAAGGTGAGCCAGGAAGAGTGCCACGATTGATCCGAGTGGTTGCCCCATCTAATGCGCCTCTCAAGAAGGGGGAACCGCTTATGGCCTACATGTTCCGTAAACTAAATTTGGATTCATACAAGATCGATTATGAACATGGTGTTTGATGAGAAATGCGAGGTTGGAGAGAAATCCTACACATTACCCTCTCACATCATATTTGTAAACTTTACTTGAGGAAATCAAACATCTCTGTTTCTTACCCTCCTGGTGTTGGATGGTGTTGGAGTACTCCGTACATTAGAGAAAATAAAAACAAAATGTAGACAACACAGACACTCAACCTCGGACCCTCTCATTTTTACTCCGTACTGTACCATCTCAATTGGTGAACCCAAAAAATATTCAAAGGTAAAATAAACATATTCCAATTTTTCCTCTTTAAGATGAAGGTGAAAATAAGCTTGTGTTATGCTGCCTGCGGCCGCCGCTTTTTTCGAATTTTGCTGCCTCGTCCTTTTCGAATTAATCCTTGTAGAAAAATTAAACCAGCCCTAAATCAGACCCAAGGGAAACGTCAACCGCCATTTTCTCCTCTCACCTGAACTTCTCCTCCTCACCTCCATAACCTCTCTCTCTCCTCCTCTTTCTTCTCCCTCTTGCCCGCCCGCTACCACTCCTCACCAAAACCAAGACCTGCAAGAGGAACTAAGAGAACTTCGAGTTTGGGTTTTGGGGATCTTCCTTCTCGCGTGTCCCGTGGTCAAGTCAATAATACACGCACATCCAACCTCTTCTCTTCCCCCCTCGAACAGTAGTCGCGGCGCTCCACTGCTTGCTCGACGTCGTGAGTTTCTCCCGGGACTCAGAAGGATCTAAGCAGACCCGTTCAACCAACGCACCTCCGTCCTAATTCAATTCCGCGACCCCCTCCCCCTAGCAACCACACCAACCTCCAACCTAGGTTTCAACCACTGAACTTCCTCACTTTATTTTTACTGGTGGTTCTACCTTTTGAAGAGTGTGAACACAAATAAGTCAACAACACGATACCAAAAGATGGCGAATAACCAGAGCCATCACCAGACCAACTTGGATCGCTACATTGTCATCCATGTTGCCACTACCTGCGATGAGCATGGGGTTTATGTTACGAAAGACTCGGCGGAGGTGATTGAACTCGGCTGGATTCTTCTGAACGCGAAGAATCTCGAGGAGGTAATGCGCTCCAAATTACCCTCGCCACGCCGCTGCATCTCTGCGTAACGACATCTGAATTTTCCGTGGGCATGTGCTGACAGTTTTATTTCTGCAGATTCACCGGGAGAGCGTTCTTGTAAAACCAGTCAATACGCCGATAACTCCTCTCTGCAGTACGTGCCATACCATATCTCCTTCTCCTTGGTCACTCTAGAAGTGTTATGACCTAGCTTTGATCTTGGTGTCTTCGAGCACTTGTTTTCATGTATGGACTTGAAGCTCATCGTTTCGCACCTGACAGCGAGTTTAACCACTCTTACTTGGGAATATGTCCGACAGGCCGGATCTTTCCGTGATGCCATCAACCGCTTCGACACTTTTGCTCAAGAGCATCTGATGGCCCACAACTATGATTTTTCCTTTGTCACCTTAGATTCTTGGGATCTTCGTGTGCAGCTTCCTCGTGAAGCTCGCGACAAGGCGGTGGTGCTCCCGCCATACCTTCAACATTCTCGCGCCTTTGACTTGCGTACCGAGTATCAGCGCTGGCAGCAGCATCACCCTGAGTCTCTTCCGTTCGGCCCATCTTCGCTCGCGAACATCTGCGCTGCCCTAGAAGTCGAGCCTGTGCAATCTTCCGCTCCCATCAAGCACAACCTTCCGTTTCACCTCCAGGCTTTGGCGCCAGCTTCCCCACGGCGTGCTATGGAGGAGGCAATCACTCTTGCAAGAGTCTTACGTGGCCTCGTACGAAAATCTCAGCCGCCCCATGAGCACCCGGACGTTCTCACAAGGCCCATGGATGCTAGAGCTGATGTCCGGGCTTTTCTCTCGGAGCGTAGCAAGGTCCTGCACATGGCCGGACTCCCCCACGATACTACTCAATCCGAATTAGAGAGTTGGTTCACTCAATTTGGTGGTCGACCCATTGCTTTTTGGACCTTGAGGACACCAGACCAACATAAACCGACTGGTTCTGGCTTCGCAGTCTTTTCCTCGCATGAAGAGGCAAGTTTGCTTTATAATTTCCTTTTCCCAATAATCTTCATCTTTGTTTTTATATTGCTTTTCTTGAATGATGTTTGAGTGTTCAATATCTTGGGCTATATTTTCTTCCATTACCTATCCATCCTATGAATCGCTACGCTTGGTGGCATCAAACCTACGACTGACATTAACCTAGGCTGCCGAGAGTCTTTGCATGAATGGACGGGCTCTCAACGAGAAAGCTATCGAAGTGTCGCCATCATCGAGTCGTGTTCTTGACCGTGCGGCCGAGATTCTTACTCCATTCCCGCCCAGCAAGAATCGTCCTAGACCCGGTGATTGGACCTGCCCGTCATGTGGTTTTTCCAACTTCCAACGTCGTACTGCGTGCTTCCGTTGCTCCTTTCCTGCTGTATCTGCGGCTTCTGGCGGTGACCATATGGGTTACTCTCAATATGCGTATGCCCCACCATCTATGATTCCCTCCCAGCCTCCGCACATGGGGCATGGCGGTCCTGGCTTAGGCCACCCCCGTGGCATGGGAAACAATGGAGGGATGGTACCGTTCAGAGCCGGAGACTGGAAATGCGGCGCTGATGGGTGTGGATACCACAACTTTGCGAAGAATGTGAGCTGCCTCCGCTGCGGCGCAAGTCGGGCCGGTGCCGCAGTCGTTGCAGACACAGCTTTCTCCTCTCCGATTGAGGCACCCTCTAGTTATGGCATGGGGCCTTCGTCCATGTCGGGAACTCCTGGGCCTGGCCCATTTGCTGCGGCTCCTGGTGGGTTTGGGTCCGGTGGTGGATTCCCTGGGCAGCATTTCGGTGGTCCCCCAAGTACATACGCTCTCCCGTCGGGACTGGGAGCGGCGACCGGCCCATATCCTCCTCTCAACACTCATTTCGGCCCAAGTCACGGTCCTGGTTCTGCGGGACCATTTGACAGTCGTGCTGCTGAGGCTGCTTTCTCTTCCGCCGGACAGAACTCCAATTCCACTGGTGGTGCCAATGGATTTTATTCTAATCATGGCGAGGACCCTTTTGCCTTCCTCTCTTCCGGCCTCGGAGGCCTCACGATGAACGATGATGCCAGAAGGGACCGTCTCAACAATGGTGGATCTGCTAGGTCACCTGCATAGAGACCCTACATCAGTATATCTGTCTCATTCCATATGATATTTTTGGGGATGGTTTGCGGGAATGATGACTTGGGTGGGGATGGCATGGGGGGTGGTTCAAATCGGCGGAGTTCTTTACTTGGAAATCCTTAATGCAAATACGGCGGGATTGGAGCATAGAACGAGTGTTCGTCTTCATCAGTAGAGCGGAAGTCGTGCCTCGTTGGTGTTGGTCGGAAATCAAAAGTGTCTCGCAATTGGGCTCATATCAAGTTACGATGGGCGGATTGCGATGTTACGACCCTAGGTCTCCGGTCACATTTTCGATTTTCGTTTTCTCATAATGGCTTTTCAGTGTTATTTTTCTTTTCTCCTGTTTTTCAATTCCGTTGATGTCTTTTGCGCACAATCTCGCTTTCTCGGCGACGGCCATGATGCTACACTGGGTCGGGTCAACGGGGAGACTGGAAAATATGGGCGATATCTCTTGCGCTTCAGGTATATTCAATAGCGGGTGGCTTGGATTCGCATTTTGTTTTATCAGGCCTGCTTGACAGCAATACGGAGCAACAATTTCGGTGGTAGGACCTGTCCCATAGCGTATGGTCCGGCAATGTTCTCACCATGGACGTTGAAACTGTGACGGGGTTCGATAACCAGTTGTCTTGGCGAAGAAACCGAAAGGCTTTCTGTGGTGAAGGTCGATGAATCTCCACAATCACTGTCTGCCCTTCCTCGCCAACGATGTCAGCTTTGTCAATTTCCCCCGAGCAGTAGAGCAAGTCCATTAGAGTTCTTGTTCTCGAAACTTGTCAGCACCAGGATCACCAACCGAACGGCCTGCGCATTGTTTTGAGATGTTGAAATTGCGGTTGGTTTCTCGCATGGTTTGTGGATCGTTTAACATTGCTTTCTCGTCAACAGAGGGTTTTTCATATGGCAGTTCGGAGCGATCAAAGACTGGAATGGGCTCTGGTGTGTATTAGCAACGACTTGAGAGGTGGTTGGATACTCCATCTTCCCTTTCTTTCGTGGGATGTGCGTTTCCTTCCGCCAAGATTGATTCTATGGCGGATCGGATAATTCAACATCTTTCTGCGATCCATATAGTTTCCCTTGTCTCGTTTTTTCCCTATCACCTTCATGTTACAAAGCAGTTAACTGTGGAATAAAGGAGCACTGCGCGTTCGGAAAGCGGAAGGCACTATTTAATGTTGTTGAAATCGCTCGACTCCACTTTGTGGAGGTCAGAGTTTGTTGGTCATGGTCATTTTCATTCGTCTTCCCCCACTTTTTTCTCGCTTCACCCAATTGTCGTTTCTAAATTGTGCTCTCAGCGATGTATTGCAGATGGATAAGGGGATTGTTATCTCTCCTCCTTTGTTCCTCTTCCCTCAGGGGCTTGGGTGGGCCTGTATATCAGATGACGCCGAGACGATGAAATGGTTTCGAGGGACGTAGCTTCTAGAAAATAAAAATACGTGGAGAATAGCGTGTATTAGACAGAAATACTTCAATGATTCCCTTCTTCCTGTCAATGCGGAAATGGGTGCTACTTCTTATTTACTGCGAAGCTTCTTTGCGGTTCAGAGCCGTGATCATCATTCAGGGGGGCGAGGGGAATCTCTTTCTCTCGACTTGGAAATTACAGATTGGTATAGAAAGGAAGGAGTGTGCGCCCACAATAAAAGCCACACATTGGAAAATTAATTTAAGAAAAGTCCAATCATAACTCCTTTGGATTTTGACTGGCTTTTTCTTCGGTCAAGTGAGCACCACGTCACCAACGACGGCTCGATGATCACTGATGAATACGCCATCATCAAACCTATTATCAAGAACCGCATATCCACAGACCCACCCGGCGGGCTCTCTAGCCTCCTCCTCCTCCTCCTCCTCCTCCGCCGCCGCCGCCGTCAGTGACAAATTCGAGGAGACAAGGAGAGATTCACGGTGCTCCGCAAACCCATCAAGGAACAAGAAATCAATCCTCGCCCTTGGCGCACCCTTCTCATATCCGAACCCCGTGAACGTATCCTCATTGCCATACCCCTCATCCGCCGGCACAAGATTCCTCAGATCTCGCAACGGCGAGTCGCCGTTCGATTGCTGCGGCATCGTGATGTAGCGATACGCTCTCCCCGATGGCTGGCTGTTGAAATCGCCCCCCAGAACCACGGGCACCTTAGCGCGACCCGCAATGCCACCACTGCTGTACTCTTTGGCTTTCTTCACGATTATCTTGGCGGCCTGGTAGCGGCTCTCAGCGCCTTGGTCATCGAGATGTGTGCTCATGATTACGATGCCTTTTTTGCTTTGATGGTGTCGAAATACGCCGATGGTTAGGATGCGGATGCATGCTGCGTCCCAGCCCTTTGAGGGCGTGTCGGGGGTTTGGGAGAGCCAGATGGTCTTGAACTCTTGGAGAGACCAGATGCTAGGTCGGTAGAAGATTGGCGCGTATTCTCCGGCGCGTCGGCCGTCGTCGCGGCCGACGCCTATGTATGCCCATTCGGGAGCTACCAATGTCGATGTAGGAGTCTGAGTCGCATTCTCGGCGTCATTATTACAGCTCTTACTATTGAGCCCAGTGAGTATATCCGTCAGCTGGAGGTGCAAGACCTCCTGGAGGCAGATGAAAGCTTCGGGGTTGTGGCGGGTGTGATATTTGAGCTGGTTTAGAAGGCGTGGTTTCCGCGTGGGCCAGGGTTCTTCGCCTTTGAATGGGGAAGAGGTTGCGTAGCGGATGTTGTGAGTCAGGACGCGTATGGGGATGTTGTCAGTGGTGGGTTTCATGATGGAGGGCTCGTTCGGTACCTGAGGTGTTTCTAGGCTGCCTCTTCTCGGCGATGGTTGTCTTTGATATTGAAGCGGGATGGTATTTGGTGCTCGGGCCAATGACGAGGCTCTTAACCACCATATGGAGTGTTGTTGCCATGCCTAATTAACATCCAATTGTCCGCTTGTGAGCAATTGTACTTAAATCCGTGGTTCGGTGGTTGAGTGGTTGGGTGAGGCATCACCGATTAAATTTCAGGTTTTGTAACTGGTCGGCGCAAGGAAGCAAAGCTGCAAGTTGCAGATCAGAGAGACGAATGACGGCACCGCGCCTCATTTAGTGTAACCAGCGGCTGAGATGGGCAAGGATGACACCGAAATAAGCTGTGATGCTTCTTTTTATGATGGAAATAGTCGCCGTATGGAATCGTCAAGTGGGCTTACAGATAAGAATGAACTCGCGCGGTCTATGGAGACCTCTGGGGATAAAATAGACGGTTTAGACGATGGTCCCTCAGCGTGCGCAGAAAAAGAGGCAGACGGTACGAAACACGACATACTACGCGACCTGAAGGAGAAAGCCAAAGACAAGGCTAAGAGGCTTCTCCATGTCGACGGTCTAACCCCAACCAATGAAGAAGCCGATTTGGATGATTCAAGGGCCTTGGAGAATGTCAACACCAATCCAGTCTTCAATCCTACAGAGATAAACCCGAAGAAAAGGACGAGCAATGGCCAAGAACCTGTCGGTACCGGTGGTAAGGCTAAGAACACCAGAACTACCCTCCAATCTTTTGCGGGCTCGAACGCTCACCCGAAGAAGTCCATCAATCCGGCAGTAAAGCGGGCTACGGCTGACCAGTTGTCAAAGGTGAAAGACCCGTTCACATCAAAACAAGCAGATCTACAGATTCTAGAAGCGCGCGAACCATCCACGGAGCTTCTCGCCCAGTCTAGAGATGAGGCTATCAAACATCAAGAGGAGGCATTGAGGGCGCTTGAGAAACGACGGGAGAGCACCCTCGCTGCTTGGATAATTGGCCGGCATGTCCAGAGGGTCAGGGTAATCCCGAAGGCGCATCTTCCGTTTCCAAACCTGGAGGACTTTGTCGAGAGGAACTCCAAGGGCGAGGAGGTGAGCGTTCTGTGGGAACAGTGGCTCGGTCATGTTAGTGCCCCCTACCGTGCCGGTCTGCCATCGTCCACTCACGTCAAGTTCTACCCTCTAACAGACTATCTGAGATAGTTACTTATCTATTATTCCCAAGACTTCAGTGCACAGTACATCGACGACTTCATCGAATTACCATTTGAGGTGAACACACTCAAATTCTACATTGAACGACTTATTGTTGCTAGCGCTCCATGGCAGGCGTGGTTTATGCACGTCCGAAGCGTATATCGGTGGGAGAACCCCGCTGAGACTGGCGGATGGTTCACTTTGTTCGTGATTCTCTGGTATTATTCCAAGATCATGACGTTCGTGGTAGGTTTTACAGTGATCAGCAAGCTGAAAGTGACTTCTGACTTTCATATGTTCTAGTATGGGTACATTGTGTACATGGTCGTCAAGAATTATTGCTTTCCGGGCTCTATAGAGTCGCTGCAAGAGTCCATCTCTCGCTCTATGGATCGTAAGTTTCGAAACGCTATTTCTCCTATCCCCTCTTGTCGCTTTTTAAGGGGGGGACTGTAATTCTAACACCCAGACAGGAGGAGCGACTGCGTATAAATTTGGTGAGTTGATTGAAAAGCATAGCCGTGATGACTGGCTTCAGCCGGCGATCGAATACCTGGGCCCTTTCATTCAACTCCAACTCGGAGATATAGCAAACATTCTGGAAGTTATGTACAAGTAAACATACCCGCCGACTTCCCCTAAGTGTCTAGTGAAATTGGCGCCCTGACCCGATCGTACAGCTTCTATCACTGGAAATCTCCGAGAAAGACGGTGGCTTCACTGTACTTCTTCCTCGCCTGCTTCCTTGTATCCGCCACCGCAGATATGGAATATTGCATGAAGATCTTCTGGTTCATCGTAGGAGGATCATTCTTCATCTGCTGGCCCATATCTAGCCGATATCCCCGGTACAGATATCTAGTATCTCCGATCAAATGGATCTTATGGGACATTCCAACTCACCGTCAGTCCTCAAGTTCTCACCTATCATTTCTAAGCCACAATGCTGACATTACCATGTTCCCAGCCGAATGGACTTTCCAGTATCTCCGGAGAGAGGCTCGGCTGAGTCGCGAGGCTATGATACGAGCTAAGATCGAACGGACCCACAATCAGGAGATCCAGCACGCAACAGAACCTTACGCGGCACTTCTGGACACCCAACATCAACCAGGAGGACTAAATGGATCCGCAGGGCAGCAAATATCCAGCGACGGCGAAGAGGATGAATATGAAGACTGCCAGAGCATCAAATCCACCACCACCAGTGGCGTCCCTGAAGATCGAGACACCCTATCCTTCAAATGCGAATATAACGGAACACCCGGAAAACTCGCAGTCTCCCCTTCCGGCATGCATTTCATGCAAAGACGATCACCGAAGAAGGAGCTCTGGCGGCGATCTTTTTTGGAATTAGCGGCCATGAGCAAGGTAGGCAGGCCCCTTTACTCCCTTTGCTTTCCTCATTCCCCTTCCCACTAATTTCAATCGCCCCACTAACCCCCCCTCTCTCACTTCACCAGGCCTCCCAATCAACCAGCATCCCAAAACCAACCTCATCCCACCAAGCTCTAGACTTAAAGTTCACAGACGGAGAAATCGTCCACCTAGGCGTTTTCAAGGAAAGAGATCGTGCGTTTAATAGCATTATTGGCTCCTCAGGAGTGCAGTGGCAGTCTGCTACCAAAGTCGATTGACCGAAAGAGAGTAAAAACAATAGTTGAGCTTTCCTTAGTCGTTTTTTTTTTCTCTTTCTTTCTTTTCTCTTCCTGCCGGGCGAGGGTCTCAGGGGGGCTTAGAGATAGGGTGGGGTGGGATATCGGGGGATAGTGTACTGGCCGGGGAGCAAACATAAGGGATCACACGCAATCGCATTTTGCTATGGGGGCTAGGTAGGACTAAGTGCTCTTTGCTTATTGTCGTAATAATTTGCAAATCAACAGCAAAAGTGCACGCAACGAAACGAAACGAAAAGTGGAGGGGGGGGGGGTTCAGATATTCCAAATAAAACAATTTTCATTAAAATTCGTTCGATGGATGAAAGCGCAAGCAAATAAATGTTGAAATTATCCCAAGATATGGCCACCCCCCCCCCTTTTTTTTTTAAAAAAAATAATAATAATAATAATTACCATCGCCATTTATTATCACCCTCCCTTTCCTCCCTAATCATCATCCTTATCTTTATCCTTATTGCCTTTCTTTTCTTTTTTCTTTTTTTTTTTTGGGGGGCGGGGGGGGAAGGGGGAGACTTGGTAAGCGTCATGTGTGCCACAGTCTCTTACCCGTTCAACGACAAAATTTACAGGAACGTCATCCTCACCAAAGAGAACATCCATCCATCACAAGCCTATGAAAAGATGATCAATCATAGAAATAATATCAAGAGCAATTCGGTCTAAAAATTCCAACTCCCCTCGTACGAAGAGGCATGCACATGCATCATACGTGGCAACGACGAACTACTTATTCGAAGAGGAAGTATAAACAACGCGAACGACACGCTTAAACGGAGCACGTGAAAGGTAAAACAGTGGAGAACCTAGTGCTCATGATATCTCTTCTGCTTGTGCTGGTAGTGGTATTTTTTAATTAATTGATCGAATCGACATACGAGGGGAATTTAAGACGTCGAAGAAGAAGAAGAAGAAGAAGAAGAGCTCCTGGTCGATAAATAATCAATTGGTTGAAATTGTTGGGTCTGAGAAGGATAGGAAATGGGATGATTCAGTTCAGGAGTCGATATAATAGTAAATCAAATGCATATAGAGACGCCAAAAGAGGAATGTGAGGGGCTGGTGGTGGTGGCTGGTGGCTTGGTTAGGATGTTATATCAGAGAAAGAAAGCCAGCGGAGAAGAGAGACCGTCTTCCTCCCCCCCCCCCCCCCCCCCCCCCC